>CAUYRT010103910.1:0-43795 GCA_963574885.1 Lepilemur ruficaudatus
CCTGTAGTCCCAGCTACTCGGGAGGCTGAGGCAGAAGGATCACTTGAGCCCAGGAGTTTGAGGTTGCTGTGAGCTAGGCTGACGCCATGGCACTCTAGCCAAGGCAACAGTGAGACTCTGTCTCAGAAAAAAGAAAAACAAAAAGAAAAACAAATGTCACCTCCTGGGCAAAGCTGTCCCTCACCCTCCAGGCTCCCCTGACCTTTGGACTCTGGATTAGCCCTTCCCTTATCACAGCTAGACTTGAGTCTCAAAGCTGTCTCCCCTCGAGCGCCTGACACCGAAGTCACAGTGCCCAGCCACTAACGTGTCTAGTAAGTGAGCTAGTCTCAGGATCCGTCATGTCCACCCTGGCAGCAAAGGATGTGGGTTTGAGGGTTGAGCATAAGGCCTGAAGTCAAAAACCCAAGGCCAGCCCTTATTAGGCTATGTGGCCTTAACCAAATCACTCTGTCTGCTTATCTGTAAAATCAGGAGAGTACAGTGCCTATTTCAGAGCTTGAAAGGACAAGAAACAGCACATGTACAATGCCTGTGCCTAATTAATGGTAGCTATTGCTACTGTTGCCTTCCACAGGCACAGTGTCAGAGGCAGGGCCCTGGGCCAGGCATAGCATAGCATTTTGCCCAAACTGAGAGTCCCAGCAGTACTGCTGGAAGGAAGAATGGGCCCAGGCCTCAGGGAGCTGACCTAGGATGGCACATTTTGGGTTCTCCTGTAATTCAAGGTTCAGTGACCCATGACATCAGCCTTGAGACAGCTGGCATACTGGCCCTACCCCACCCCACCCACAGGGGGTTCGGGAAGTCCCCTGGAGAAGTAGGAGTTTAAAGAGAGGAGGGCACGGCTGCAATGACAAATAAGATCTCAAAGCCAAAGACTGGCTTTGTGTCTCCTTTCCTTCTGGGGAAGCGGAAGGGGAAGAGCCAAACAGAAACAAGATTCATCATCACTCACTCCTCCCCGCAGCCGGGGAAGTTCTCTGGGTACAGTTTACTGAAACTCTAACAAACTGAGATCTACTCAGCCCTCCTTTCCCCTTCACGCCAGGCCCTGCTCATTGTCAGGGAAGCCCCTGCTCTGTGGTTCCATGACCTCCGGCCTACTCAGGGGCCAGTGAGTCAGACCCCACCCACTCCTCAGTGCTGCTGGGTAAAACTTGGGGCTGATGAGGGCAAGTTCCCAAGGTCAGTCTGGAAAGGGCCAGTCATCTTCTGGGAGAGATCTTGGCCTTCCCAAGGAAAGCCCCCCACAGGGGTGGGGATGTTTCAGCACAGGCTCCTCCCAGCACCAGCTCTGAGCAGACAAAAGCCAGGATTAGCCTCTTCCCAGTGAGAAAAAGTTCAGAGAGACATACAACTGGCCAGACGGGATGCCTTCCTTGTCCTCTGTCCCACTGATGCGGCAGCTGCCTCCCTGGAGGCTAGAACCCCAAGGCAGTTTCTGAGAGACAGCTGCAGACCTGGAGTCAGGAGACAGTCCTTTAAATCCCTGCTGAGTGACCTTGACCTTACATTCCCTGAATCTCTGCTTCCTAACCTATAAAATGGAGCCAGCAAGTTCCACCATGCAGTGGAATACATACAAGCCGCCAAAGGTGCAGGATTTGGGGTCTCACCCGCACTACCCTCCCCTAACAAGTCTAGGTGTGTGAGAGCTCAGTTTAATGCCACATACAGGGATTGAGAGCCTACAGCGTGCTAGACACTGTGCAAGTCCCTGGGGCCACAGGACCCTGTTCTGGTCCAGCAGGGGCTTCTGTTGCAGAAGACTGACATAAATAATCAACATGGTGCCATGCTGTGATCAGTGCTTTCAGGGAGGAATGAACAAAGAACTGTGGGTTCCCAGAGAAGAGATCATCTGACCCTGGCTGGAGTGGGTGAGGTCAGGAAAGCCACAGGGAGGAGGAGCCCTCTGACCCAGGCCTTGAAGAATCAGCATCTATCCGCCGGAAGCAAGGAGGAAGGGCACTCCAGGCATGCAAAGGAGCCCGAACAGAGGCCCAGGCTCTGTTCTAAGGCACAGGCATGTACAGCCCAAAGGCATGTACAATGATCCTACCTCTGGGGGCCTGGCCCCAAACACCAGGTACTGGGCCTCCAGAGCACGGTCTCAGGGCAGGGTCCCCGCTGGCTCCTAAACCAGGGGGACACTTCCTCATGGCCATGTGAAGAAAAGAATCACAAGTCTCAGCAGAGAAAGCTGCCTCTGTTTCAGCTCCATCTCTCCACACCCTTGCATGACTCAATGGGGCTCTGTTCAGAGGACCCAGCTTTGCCTTCTCTGAGCCCACTCTGGCCTCTACCTCCCTCTGGTAAACTCATCCTCTCGCTTTAAGGGCCCTCACTAATTGTCCCCTCCTTGGAAACTGCCTCGGCCTTCCTCTCCCTTGGGTTCCCAGAGCTCTATGTATATTTCTCTAGAATTAATGCTTGCCATGTAATATCATTTACTCATTCCCAGATTTGTTTTCCTGAGCAGACTGACATCAAGTCTGGACCGCTATTACTTTGTTTTTAGAGCCAGGGTATCATTCTGTCACACAGACTAGAGTGCAGTGGTGCCATCATAGCTCACTGCAGTCTCGAACTCCAGGTCTCAGCCTCCCGAGTAGCCGGGACTACAGGTGGGCAACACCTTGCCTGGCTAATTTATTTTTTGTGAAGACAGGGTCTCGCTTTGTTACCAAGACTGGTTGGAAACTCCTGGCCTCAAGTGATCCTCCCACCTTGGCCTCCGGAAGTACTGGGATTAAAGGCGTGAGCCACTGCGCCCGGCCAGGTTCAAGTTTAAACACAGTGAGCTCCATCTGAAGTGGAGCTGTCCAACTAGCAGCTGGGCAGCCAAGTCTGGAGCTCCAAGGAAGGAAAGGAAAGGCTGTGCTGAGGCTGTGGGTCCGAGTATTTAGTTGGTGTAAAGCTGAGGCTGTGGGAGGACATAAGACCACCCAGATTCGGTGTACAGAGTGAGGAGCTGGGCAAGAGAGGAGAATGTGAAGCAGCATTTCTTACCTACTGTCAGAGCGGTAGGAAGAAAATCAGGAGCAACTGATGAGAAGGAACCCAAAAAGGGTGGAGAGGGGGACGGTGTCAATTAGGAATGAATGTCAATGGTGTTAAGCACCTCTAAGAACTCAAGAAGGGTACTCTAAAGGGCATTTTTGATATCAATTAGTAAGTTATTTATGGCCGTTTCAGAAGGAAGCTGGGGAGACACCGGATGACAATGAGACGCAGACCTACCGGAATGAGTAGATGTTTCCCTCCTGCTCCTCCTCCTCCTCCCAGGTCCTGACCCCTCCCCATACCCAACCCCTGCCCCTTAATACCCGCACGTTGTCCCCTAGCTTCTCCCTTCACAGCCAAAAGGGAGGCTTAGGAAAGCGATCCCGGACGACCTCCTCGGCCCCCTAGGTTGGGCGGGGTCGCCGAAGGTCAGCGCCTGGGGTCCCTAAGCCCGCGCGGGGCGGATCGAGGTAGAGCAGAGGAAGGCGGCGGAACCTGGGATGCTGGGGGTGTGGGAAGGGCCGGACGGAACTCAGAACGGACACCTGGCAGGGAGGCAGGATCGGCCGGCAAGAGACAGCCCGCGTACCATCCCTAGTCCCAGTGACTTCTCCAGGACCCACCTGCTCCATGTCAGCCACGGCCCCGGCTCTTCCTGCCCCAGCGCAGTCCTACTCCGCGGCCCCGGCGGCGCCTCAGAGCGGAAGAAGATCTCCCAGCGGCGCCACTTCCGCCTCTGAGTCCGCTCCCGAGAGCGAACCGGGGAGCGCGTCTGGCTGTAGCCCCGCCCTTCGCCCCGCCTCAAGCCCTCCGGCGCGGCTAAGAAGCGTCGCTATGGGGGCCAAGGCCAAAGTTAGACTTGAAGAGTGCCTTCCTGGGGGTGGGGGAATGGAAAAGAAGCCCAGGGGCGCCATCGATGTTGGGCCACACTGGCCTGGCACTGTGGAAGAGAGAGAACTTCCTGAGGGGAGGCCTGTGGGGGTGGGGGACAGGTCCTTTGGAGGAATCCACTATTATTACTCTTGAAGGACTTCGGCCCTTCCCCATGCCTCACCCCACCCCACCCCACCCCCGCCACTTTCATCAATTCCAAGCAGAAGCTAGAATTTCTGCCGTCCTTCCTAAGAGTGCCTCGAGCCCATTGTCTGCAGGAAAGACTCCTAGAGTAGAGTGGACTCTAGGGTCAAAGCGCTTACCCTTGGATGACCATCAGCCAGGTTACATATAAGGACACCCCATTACCTCCCTTTCCCTCCCCCTTCCCCTGAAAGAGGTATCTCAGCACAGTTATTTACAAAGATTTATTACAGCTTGCAGCATAGAAGGGGTTCAGGCCTGGAGTCAGGGAAGAAGGGGAAGGAGGCAGAGCAGCTGGGGGACAAGGAGAACCTGGCTGCCCCCACCGTGTGCCCCCCAAGGACATATACTAGGCGGCATTCCCGGCATCAAAGCACGAACAAAACGCAACAAAGCAGCCTCTGCCAGTCCATCTTCCAGGCACCCACGAAGAGCAGGGGTAATAAGGGGAAGATTTCCAAAATGTTGAGGCTGTGGAGAAGGATGCCTGAGTCCTGGGGCCTGGTACAAGCCAGTGAGGAGAGGGGTGATGACTTGGCATCTCCCATAGGAGAGGAGATGGAAGTGAAACTAAGTTCTCAGTATCTTCTTTCCCCAGATCTTAGGGTCCTGCCCTGTGGGTCTCCTGTGCCCAGGGGAGAGGATCTGGGGAGTAGAATTGTGAAGGGCAAATCCTTGTTCCCGGTTTCCTGGATTTTCCAGTGTGGGCTCTCACATCCCACCTCCCACTGGGTGAATGAGGGAATGACTGGCAGGGGAAGACATCAGCAGCAAGTGCCCAGGTTCTCTGGGCATCAGCCATAGGTGGGCAAACAAGCAAACACAGACCAGCTTTAGTCTTCTATAAGTCAGAAGCCGCAGCCCTAGCAGGTGAGAGGAAGGATACAGAATAGGGTGGGGACAGAGTGGGTTTCTGGGGAACAGTAATGCCCCCTCCACTTCCTCCTGGGAGATGCAGGGCTGGGTGCCTATGTGCCAGGCTCAGGTGGGGCAGGGCGCTGAGGCTCCTCCCCTGGCTCTGCAAGGCAAGCAGAGAGGAACTCAGGGCCTGGCCCCACCCACTAAGATCCCAGCCCTGCTGTCCCCATTCCATACTCTCAAGCCTCACCACTTAGTGCTGGGTCTTCCACTTGGTCCTCAGAGCTGCCATCTCTCTGGGACTCATCCAGAGGAGGTGGGCGCTCCCAGGGCCCCTCCAGACCCTGGCCACAGGCTGTCTTCTGCCCAGCTGAGGACAGGAAAGAAGGGATAAAAACACAGGCTCTGAGTATCCGTCTCACTGTTCTGGAGCATGAGCTAAGTCTCTGATGGCTGACGCTAAGCTTCTGTGAGGGCATCATGGCATAGTGGAGAGAGCACTGGACTAGGACAGCTCTTCCAGTGTCTAGCTCTATGGCTTAGATGAGTCAGTGGGTACCTTTCTGAAGGAGATAGTAAGAGGGAAGTTGTGTAGATTACCTTAAACAAGATAATAGGTAATTCTCTGCCCAGCCCAGCACCGGCACCTAGAAGCCAGGCAGCAGTGGTGGTGGTTAATATTGCTCTGTGATAGGCTTGTCATTTGGCCCAGTGCCCTGGTGCTTTTCCTGAGGGGAAAAGCTCTCAGGAAAAGCTCTCACTTCCTTTCTACCTGCTCTGCGGGGTCTTGGTGGGAACTGACTCAACTCTTCCAGCTCCCCCATTGCTGGCCGCAAAGCCGGGGCTTTTGCTCCCATGGCCGATGGCTTCATTGCCAGGGATGCAGACAGGAGGCCCAGGCTATTTTGTTTGGGAGGAAGGGCTGATCACTTCAAGCAGGGGTGGTCAACTATTCGTTATTCCCATAAATAATGGGACCAAAAAGTTCAATGTATACCAGGAGGGATACATGTGGCACAGCCTTGCATGACTAGGCATGGAAGGACAACCATGGGAAAGGGTGAAATTTCTGCCTAGAAATTCTCTGAGCCTTGGGACCTTCTGTGGAGTTTTTTGGATCTGGGGCATCTGAGGCCTTCTGTATAGGTATTAGGCCCTTCCCTGGCCCCTGTCTTCCAGGCAGCTAAGGTTAGAGGTGCAGAGGACCAGATTGATTCTTTTTTTTTTTTTTTTTTTTTTTTTTTAGAAAGAGTCTGGCTCTATTGCCTGGACTAGAGTGCTAGAGTGCCTAGCTCACAGCAACCTCAAACTCCTGGGCTCAAGCGATCCTCCTGCCTCAGCCTCCTGCGTAGCTGGGACTACAGGCATGCGCCACCATGCCAAGCTAGTTTTTTCTGTATATTTTTAGTTGTCCAGCTAATTTCTTCCCATTTTTTTTAGTAGAGACAGGGTCTCACTCTTGTTCAGGCTGGTCTCCAACTCCTGAGCTCAAGCGATCCTCCTGCCTTGGGCTCCCAGAGTGCTAGGATTATAGGCGTGAGCCACTGCATGCAGCCCAGATTGATTCTTGAATCCTGGAGTCTCCATCTAAACACTAGAGGGCACCCTCTCACCCCATCCTAAGAAGGAAAGTGAGGAAGAGAGTCCTGGGCAGGGCAAAATAGCCAGCCCTCTGCATCCTGGCAGAGACCACATCCCAGATTCAGAAAGGCAGGCAGTGGGGATGTTGGACTTTCTCAATCATCTACCCCTGAGTGTCTTCAACACCCCCTCACTACCATGGATGAGAAGTCTTTTTTTGGGTCTAGCCTCAAACCTCATGTGGCTTTGGCCTTAATTCTTAGGGCAGAGAGGAATTATTAGGGAAAACCTGAGCGAAGGATGGAGGAAGCCCATGTCTCAGGTGGGGCTAGTGTGAGGCATCCTGTGGAGTGAGAAGATGGGGAGCCCCCGGGGTGTCACTGCCATCTGCATGTGTGAGAAACTGAACCGGGAAGGGTTGTCTCAGGATACTTATGGACCCACACCTAACTCATGGATGCACACATCACAGTCCCTTCAGCTTACCAAACACCCTGCTGCCCTTCAGGATTTCAGCCTGGCTGTCTTCTTCCTCCTCCTCTTCTTCCTCCTCCTCCTCCTCCTCCTCCTCATCTTCCTCTCTTGGATAGCCCAGCTCCCGCAGCTCCCCCAGCTCATCCTCCTCCTCTGAGGCCAGGTTCTCATTCAAGTTGCTGATGGACTGCAGGTGAGACTCAGCAATGCGCTGCACGGCTGGCACAGAGGGGACCCAGGGAGGCAAGTGTCAGCCAGAGGCAGTCCATGGATCTGCAGAGATCACTCCCTCAGGGGCCCAAGTTCAAAGGCCAAAGGATACAGGTCAGTCTGCTGGGGGTCAGACCAGGGCAGAAGCAGCAGGGAGTAGACTTAATCATGTTTGGCTCTTAAGCTATCCCAAGATGCTGGCCCCCTGGAGGCTGGCACCAGGCAGCTCCCCCACACCACAGGGCGCCAGGCTGGGCAAGACCAGGCGGGCACAGCAGTTTAACATTCCCTGGCTGCGGAGCTCAATTTGCCAAGAACCCAGCACTGGAGACAGTGTCTACCAGCTTCAAGCCTGGGCAGAGGGCACAGGGCTTGTGGGCCAGGACCTGGGGATTTGCCCCTTGCCATTTCTGGGGGAGTGCCCAGCCTGCGTAGGGCTCACTGCTCACCCTAATCCTGCCTCCTATGCTGTGCAGTCACCACCCCCAGCACGGCCCAATCATAGGTGCCAATCTGCATAGTCCTGCCCAGGATCTGAGGGGTAGGAACAATTCTGAGGCTGAGGACATAACAGTCTGCAGCCAGTAGAGTCTGTGCCTGGGGATGCGGCCTGCTCAGATGCGGCCCCTACAATCTTGACCCACATCCCCAAGCTCCCAGCTCCCTCCGCGGTGACCTAGAAAGCACCCCCAACCCCCGCCAAAAGACGTGCTCGTGTAGGGCTAGGAAGGGAACAGTGTGGGCAGCTGGAGAGACGTTTCCAAAAGATGGAAAGGAGTAGGGGGTCAGGAGAAAGGGGACAGGGCTGAGGGTTCTGGGGATAGCAGGGGAGGGGACACCATGAGGACAGGCTGCAGGAGCTGGTGGGATTCTAGAGCATATGGGATACAAGCCACAGACAAGATGCTGACAAGTGTGGGGTAGGGTTGGGCCACTCCTTCTTAGTCTGCCAGCAGCCCCTCCCCTCGTAAGTCCCAGAGGGTAGGTCCAGGCTGGAAACCTCCAATGCAGTGATCAGGGCACCGCACTCCTGCCAACTCGGGGACAGGCACAGAGGGTGCATTGTGTGTGCCTGCTGCCCTGCCCTGCCCCCAGCTCCCTTCCCAGTGCCTCCTGCTGGCTCTGGGCAAGCCACCCAGGCAATAAAAGTGCAATAAATCTCCTTGCCCTGGCCTTGGGGACGCAGCAAATCTTCATCCTGAGCCAAGTGTGAGAGCTCCAGCCTTGAAGCACCCCCCTCCAAGACCTTGTGTCGTCTACCTCCCTCGAGGGCCCTTGACTCTTCCCCTACAAACCCCTGCCCTGCCAGATGCTTCCTTTGCTCAGACAGGGGCTGAAGTCTACAAAACAGTGCCCTCCTGGTACAGAGGGTCTTCAAGGGTTGGTGGAGAGATAAGGAAGGAGAGGAATGGCAGCTCTGATCCCTTCCTTCTGCCCCTCAGGAAAAGAGAGTTCAGTTCCTAAGCCACAGTGACAACAATGGGTGTGTGCAGTGCCTGTGCTGGTGCCTGGAGCCTCCCTCAACTCCCTCACCTCGCCTCACCTCCTTCGTGCCTCGCAGGTCTCTCTGGGGTCTCTCCCTCATCCCTCCCAGGCTGTCTCCTTCTCTGGCTCCATCTCAGGGGACCTGGATACCCCCCAAGTCTCCCTTTCTAAGTTTGAAGGTCCCCAGCACAGACCCCAGACTGCCCACCCCTCTCCTGACCCCTTCCCGCTGCCCTGCCTCTGCTCATCTGATCTCTCCTAAGCTGTAGTCCAAAGTGGCAGCAGGGTGGGGACACACTTTTGGCCACTGCAGGGTACTGGGAAGCACCCTGGCCCTAACCTCCTCCCCAGGCCTGCCTCCCCAGGCTTGCAATCCAGAGCCAGCTCTTCCCTGTCACAGCCACCCAGCCTCTCTCCCCAGCCCAAGGTGGGGAGGAGAGGGATTTCTTACATCCTCTCCTCTTCTTACGTCCTCCCTCATGCCTGCTTTGGGGCCCTTCCACACATCCCTATAGGTAGGGAAGCCCGTCCAGGTGCTGAGCCACGCTGCCCACTTGCTGCGGCTGTGCCCCTTCATTTTCCTGTCCTGGAGAACAGAAAGAACCTCTGCCCTTCTCCCCTCACCTCCCAGCCTCTCCTCTCTGCTCCCAACCCTGGCAGGCGGGCTGACAGGTGCACCTGTTGACCTTGGCTGGTGCCAGGAACTTATTAAACTCAGCTCCAAGGGAGCTCTCAGCACAACCTTCCGGTTGGTCTCCCAACCTCCGTGGGAGGAAGGGGGCTGGCTAAGCCAGAAGAGCCTCAGGCTGGCCCTCTACGCTCCAGTCTGCAGCCTTTCCCCTTCAGATGTATCTCCCAAGCTCCCCAGATAGAAATCAAGTCTAGGTTGGCCCTAAAGTCCCCTCTGACTCACGCCTCCTCCTGTTTGTACACCTTCTTCACTCTCCCTCGAATGCCCTTGCCTGCCTGTTAAATTCCTGTGAGCCTTCAGATCCAGGCTTCACATCCTCTCCTTGCTGGAGTCTCCATGAACCTTTGAGGCCAAGGACCCCAGGAGGGCAGGGACCAAATCTTACCCATCCTCTTCTGCCCAGTGCCTGCCAGTGAGAGCTGGCACATGCTAGGTGTTCCATAAGGGTGTGCGAAAGGGATGCCTTGCCTTTTAATGCAGAAAGGAAAAGCAGGAAAGAGTCCAGTGTGCAGATCTGTGCGAATGGGCAGAGAGAGTGGGGTGCAGCCCCAGGAGATGACTAGGGGATGGGAGGTGGTCTGGCAGAGGGAGGTGTGGACTGAGTCTCTTTCCCATGGCTGCTGGTTACCGCAGACCAGCCATCTCTTTTCTTCCACCCCCACGACCTGATGTTAGGGCCCACAGCTGCCCTTTCCAGTCTCTGGGCTCCCTGTGTTTTGCAAGACCAGATTAAGAAAGAATTGGTCTTTAAATTGGGGTTGTGTTGCACAAAACAATCCCTCCCCATGGACAAAAGCTCAACATTTCACCTCCCTCCTCCAGTGTCAGCCCAGTTCCAGGGATCAAGGTGACAGCCAGATGGATGCGTGGAGGGTAGTACCTTTCAGCGAGGGGGGTGTGTAGGCACAGGGGTTGGATCTCTTCGACTTGACGTGGTGCCCCTCTCCTGAAGCTCTCTGCCAGGGAAGTGCCAGGTTAAATGGGCTCACCAGCGGCCCCTTCCCTTCACCCTCCCTCCATTCCATCCCACCCATGGCAGCCCAAGAAGACTGGTCCAGTCCCTGCTAATGGTCCTGCACCATGCCTGAGCTCTCCACCTTGTTGCCCTGGGAGGGTACCCATAAGCCATGGTTCAGGACAGGACCTTACATGGTGGAGGTTCCACCAGAGTCTGAGCAGGGGAGGATCTGCTGGTGGCATCCTGGAATCAGGCACTCTCAGAGGAGATGCTGATTGATATGCTAATGTGTCCTCCCCAGGTGGCACCCTGTGTTGGTTGGTTGGCACTGCAGGCACTCGCCCACCCCACCCCAAATGGCCCAGGCATCCCTCCTTCCAGCTGCCCCCGGAAACTCACCTGGTGGGGTGAGGCCTCCTCTTCTGAGGGAGGCCATCAAACCAAACCGAGAGAGGAGGAAGAGAGAAGAGGGAGAGAGAGAGAAAAATCCAAGTTACTTTCCCCAAAGTCTCAATCTCTGGGGAAAAGGAAAGTGTGCCCTTCCCCTCCCGGTGTTGGGAGGTGCCATGTTGATAAATGAACCCAGTAGAGTTGGGTTCCCAGAATTTGTCCACTCCCCAGGCTTCAGCTCTGTCTCCTACTCAAGGGACTTTTGCAGGGCCACCAGGAAGGCAACAGAGTTAGGAGCCAGGGCTGGGAGGGCAGGGAAGGGGCCCTACCTGGAGAGGAGTGCTCTGAGAGCCGGAACAGCATGGCAGGGGTTGGTCTCCGGCGCCGGATCTAAGGAGATTTAGGGGGGGACAGGGTAGACACCTGCAGCCCAGCCCCCCACCCCCAGGCAGCAGAGAACAAACAGTGCTATGGAGCCCCCAGGGAACCTTTGAATCAAAGACTGTCAGAGCTAAAAGGAACTCTGTAGCTCACCCAACCCCTTCATTTTACAGAGGTGAAAACCCAAGGCTCAGATAAGTTCTGCAATGTGCTCAAGGCCACACAGCACACCAAGTCCAAAAGAGGAGAAAAACCCCAGTCACTGACTCCCATGGCCGTCCCATTCCACGGCTACTCTAGAACAGACACCTCCTTTTCTGTCTTCTCCCACCAGGGCCCTTCCTCTCCCCAGTTTCTGAAGACATTAGACCTTGGGAGCCAAAGCTGACTTGGCTATAGCTCCAGCCACCAGGGATGGGACTTCTGGGAAAGATGCCCCATGGGCGGTGGCGCCCACATGGCCCTGCCCACATAAGGTCAGCTCAAGGGTTCCAAAGAAACCGGATACAGCTGCAGAGGGAAGCTGAACCCCGGCACATCCAACCTCACACTGAGGCTCAGGTGGGGTCCTGAGACCCTGACCAAAGAGACCTGGGGGTGTCTCTGGGGCCTGTGACTGGGCCCCTCTGGCAGTCTCTGTCAGGCTATAGAACTCATCACCCAGCCCTTATGAAAAATGAAAAGCTGCCCTCCTTGCTACATGAGCCAAGCTGAATGGCAGTGTCACTGAGCACTCCCAGCAACTGTCCCCCCCCCATCAGCTTGGCAATCAGACCAACTGTAAGTTAATTAGGTCCCCTTTGAGCTCCAGGGAAATGCACAATGAGAACCAGGTGAGTGAAGCTGAAACTGCCACCTCCCCCTGCCAACCTCCCGCTGCCCTCCAGACCAAAAGCTGCTCAGGCCCAAGACTCAACCGTCCACCCAGTCTCCCCCCAAAAACAATTTGGCCCCTTTCTCACTGCTCTGTTGGGAGTCAGCTGTATCTCAGCAACAAGTGACCCCCGCTGGGCCGTGGGGGGGGCGGAGCCCTCTGTCACAACCTACCAGCCCCCACCTTCTGTGGCCTCCCAAGCCCCCAAGAAGGCTCTCCCTAGGACTCAGTAGTCTGTGCGAAGGGGTCTGGCTTCTGTAATGACTGGTCACCTGTCCCTCCTTGGGACCTGACAGCAGAAGAAGGTCAGAACAAGGTTCTGGCGACTCCAGCCTAGGCACACACGGTGCGACTAGAGAGACGCAGAGCAGTGGGGTAGGGGGCTTCCAACTCCTGCTGTGTAATAGGGTCAGCGATGTTTCTCCCATCTGACAAGGGCGGAGTGGTCCTGGTGGCAGCCTAGGGAAAGGGGCTAGCCTAGCGAGACTGCGCAGGGTCTAAGGGACAGTCCCCCCTCCTGGGGCGGCCTGGGACCCGCCTGCTCCCGGGCACTCGCTGCCGGGAATTCTCCGGCCCCGGGGATCAGAAAGGAGGCCCGGGGAAAAAAGTTGCACGAGTCTCCAGCGAACTTTGCGCGCGGACCCGCGCCCCCGTGGTGGCCGAGGCAGAGCCGGGGCTGTCCTTCCGCCCCCACCCAGGCCAGTCCGCGCGGCAGCGCCCGGCAGCACACAGCAGCCCCCGGGGTGTGTTGGGGGCGCTGCCCGGGCGGGGAGCGGCCCCCTTACCATCTCCACCTGGCGGGGGTCGAGCTGGCTGGGGGGCGCGGGCACCGAGAACTGGATCTTCTTGCGGTCCTTGGGGTCCATAGCGGCGGGCGGGCGGCGGGGCTGGGCTCGGGGTCTCGGCTGCGGTCCCTGCTCGGCTCCCTCGCGCTGCTCGGGGCGCCGCGCTGCCGGCGGGCTGTGTGTGGCGAGGAGGAGGAGGAGGGCTGTTCACGCACAGATAAAAATACCGCGCTCGGCGAGGGGAGGGCGCGCGCGGGGAGGAGGGGTCGCCTGCTGGGCCGGGCTGGGCGCGCCCCCGGCTCCCTCCGGGCTCGCGGGCCGCGCCAGCCGCGCTCGCTCAGGGCCTCGGTCCCCTGGCGCCTCCGGCCCGGGGGCTCTGTCTCTCCCCTCCTTCCCTCGCTCTCTTGGAACGTCTCCGAGTGTCTCTGCGAGTCCCTTGTCTCTGCCTCTCCAGCTCTTCCTCTATCTCCCTCCCTCTGCCTCTCCTCTCCGTGTGTCCCTGTCTCTGTTGGGCTCACCCCTCTGGTCCCAGCCTTGGGGTCCTCAGCCCGTCCCCTCGGCGTGGCACTGGCGCCCGGGCGCTTGGAGGGAGGGCTCAGGAGAAAGTGGCCAATAAGCACCAAGAATCGTGCTCTCCTGGGGCTGGGAGGGTGGGGAGTGCGAGCCGAGGCGGGGCTGGGGGCCCCCTGCGGTGTCCCCAGAACTTGAAGTTGCATTATTGATGGGGTCCAGCTGAGAGGCTAAAGCGGGCAGGAAGGGGGAAGGCAGGACTCCAGCTTTAACCACTTCATGACCCTGGTACTTGGAGTTTCTAGGAGGCTGTGAGGTCTTGGATAGAGTGCCAACATGTCACGCTGTGAATGGGGGTGTCCTAGAAATGGCGTGTGAGCGAGTTGTGTGTGGGAGGACACGTGTCAGTCATCATGGCAGGGAGTGTGTGCAAGTGCCTGCCAGGGGGCCTGTGGTGCCCATGGCTGGGGGGGGCGGTGTGGTGTGAGTGTGAGTCTGTGTGAGTAAGTGTGTCAGAGTGTCAAGGATGCGGGTGTGAGTGGCAGGGTGTGGGAGGACTGCGTGTGTGCGGGGGAGGGTGTGGGTGTGGGGGAGGATGTCAGAGGCTGTCAAGGTGACGGGCAGGCGTGTGCCAGCTTGCAGGGGGGAGGGGGCTCCGTACCCACAGCCCGAGCCACACAGCTCACAGGGTATGAGGTTGTGAATGTGTGAGCACTCTGGGGGAGGGGGGAGAAATGTGTCCCTGCCATGATGTTCCCTGGATTCACGTGTCTCCTGCCTTTTCTCCCCAGATCTATCAGTGGGGGGCTTGAGGGCTGCCTGTACACGTGCCATCACGTGTGTGAGTTTGGTGCATTGGGGAACAGAGCTGAGAAAAGAGGGGTGTGAGCCTCTGTCTCTCCAAAGGTGTGTGTGTGTCTCTGGAGCAGGGAGAGGGGAGAAGCCCTGTGGCTGGAACGTCCGTCCCTGTGTGTCTGTCCAGGCTCTTGGTGTCTTTGCAGGAGCTGGGGTTTCCTCTGCGGTGTGTGAGGGTCTGAAAGTTTCTCTCTGGTGCTGAGAGGGTACACGTGTGTACATATGTGTGTGGTGTGTCTTCCTTGGGCTCTGTTGGTGTTCGGGTCTTCTCTCCTGGTCACTCTCAGGCCTGGAACAGCCAGGAGCCCTCCCTACCCCCAATTCCCCCAGCAGCTTTTCCATCCCTTGGTGGAGTGAGAGGCCAGAGGATTGTTATGGAAACAGGGTCAGGGCCCACTCTGGGGGTGAGGGAGCTGGGCAGCAGAAGGGGCAGAGCTTTGCTCATGGGAATGGGATGTCCTGGCCGCTCAGCTCCACATCTGCCAACCCCAGGTCTGGCTCAAGTTCCTGGGCGTTTGTTGACTTACATACTTGTTAGGAAAACAGCCGGATGCCAGGTTGCTGGCCCAGGGGTGTGGGCATCTCTGGCAGCCCTTGGCTTGGCCCAGAGCACCTCTTCCTGATGGAGCATGGTGGGGAGTGGCAAAGGACAGTTTGGCAGTGCCATGGCAGGGTGAATGAGGAAGTCTGGAAAGTAAGAAGGGGCACAGGAAGGGCATGGCCCAGGCAGTAATCTGAACAGCCACTGGGCAAAGGTGGGCCAAGGGGCCTGTGGCTTGCAGAGCTGGGGGGCATGGGGAAGGATGGTTGGGTGGGATGAAGGGGACAGAGGAGAGCTGGGTGAGTGATGAGAGGACAGGGACAGGGAGACATCACCACCAGTCGCACCTCAGAGCCCATTAGAGCCAAGAAGGCCTTGGGGAATATGGCAGCTGAGACTCATTTGACCAGAAGGGCTTATTTATGGAGGACCTGCCAAAAGTATTGGAGCTCTAGGAGACCCGCATCAGGAAAGAGTGCCCTGATGCCAGGCGGGGGCAGCTAAGAAGGGAGATGAGAGCAGAGACTCTTCCCTCTCCCCTAGGACTGGAAGATGGCATCTTTGGGGGTGGAGGGAGGGTCTCTGCCCTCTGCTCCCAGCCTTTGCCTCGCCACCCACACCTCTGGCCACTAAACCCTGGGGCCAAGAGGGGTGGACATAGGGACAGACACAAGGGACAGACGACAGAGATTGCACAGAGACAGGAGGTAAGAGAGAGATAAGGAGGGAGGTAGGAGAAAGCGAAAAGAGACAACACATGTGAAAGATGGAGAGACAAAGGCAGGCAGACAGAGGAGAAAGCTCATGACGGAGAGAGGCAGGAGACAGAGATGGAGAGAGAGTAAAAATAGCTCAGCATTAAGATAATTGCAGCTCACAGCTCTGCCCTCCGTTAGGAATTAAATGAGGTTTTATTACTTTGATTTTTCTCTCCTGGATCCTACGCGACTTCTCAAGAACTTGAGGAAAAGTTTTTCAGGTGGGCGGCCAGGTGGTGGGGGCTGCGTGGGCGACAGGGGAGGAAGGGAAAAGGACTTCTGGGAACTGGGGGAGGGGCGGGCAGAGGTAGGGGGGGGAGGGGCTGATGTGGACAGTGGAGCCCAGCAGGGGCTGGAGGAGGCGGCCAGGACCAGGCACGTGGGAGGGGGTGCACTGATGATCAAGGGGCCGGGATGACCTCCATTCACTTTGACTTAGGATTAATCATATGCAAATGAGATGTAAAAATAATATGCCACTCCTTGGTTATTATTCTTGAGTTAGAAGCACAGGAGGTTGGTCCAAGGAACAAATTCAAGAACTTGTTTGACTTACCTCTGATTGAACTATGGGTCTTCCTGCTTGGACAGACAAAAAAAGTTTATGATAGGGTGTCTATTAGTGTGTCAGGCCTGAGCACACTGTTTTGAGGTGGGTCCTTCCCACCATTTATCCTTGCCAGATGCCTGCCACAGCACCTGGCATACCGAGGCGCTACATTCACCTCCTCAGGCAGGTAAGTTTGGGAGGGTGGTGCGAGGCCTCTGCCCTGTTTTTGAGAGGTGGGTAGAAGAGACACTCAGGAATATTCCCTTCCTCTCACCAGAGAAGATGTGGACACATGGACAGAACATAAACTGGGGAGTTTGACAGTCCTGGGTAGGAATTTCAGGTCCGTAACTTACTGTGTGAAATGGACAAATTTCTTAGCTTCTCTGTGTCTCAGTTTCCTTATGTTTCAAAGCCCCCTCTCACGCGGTGGCTGTGACTATTAAATGGGATAAAATTTAATAAAGCGCCCAGCCCAGGGCAGGGGACCTCGACAAAGCTTCGGGCTTCCCTGGAGCTTTAGGGATGCAGTTCTGAAAAGAGCCAGCAGGTGGCGGAGTCGGCCAGGGTTTGGGCCGCTAAGTTGCTGGCACTGCGGGTCCGTAGTTGGGCATCACACCTGTGACCTTGGCACCAGGGAGCTGAGCTGGAGCTGGCCGGGTTGGCATGTGGCAGCTGGAAGGGAGGCCCAAGGAAGTCCCGGGAAGCAGCCTTAAAGGAGCCGGGGAGCACTGCCTAGGCACACTTGGGGCATCGTTCCCAGCGCCTGGGGAAAATGTAAGGGTGTGTGGGGGGAGAGAAATTCCAAGGCCCACCTCCTCTAGGGAAACCCTGGACACCGAGAGGATAGGGCAAAGGTACCGTCAGCCGGGACAATGGTGGCACTAGGACAAGTGGGCAATCATCTGAGACATTCATTTACACCCTCCTTCATTCATTCATTCACTCATCCATCTCTTTGCCCATTCAATAAATTCACATTGGGTACTTAAGTGCTTTTTAAAAATTCAACTTTATTGCCTTAGAGTTTACATACAATAAAATATTAAATATATCTTTCAATGAGTTTTTGAAAATTTTAAATAGCATGTGACCACTGCCACAATACAAACATAGAATGTTTCCATCACCCCGAAACGTTCTCTTTTGCTCCATCCAAGTCGATCTCCCTTCTGGCCTCACTGGGTATATCATAACCCTTAGCACACTATTTTGAGATGCGTCCTTCCCACCATCTATCTTTACATCCCCACCTGCCTGCCGCAGTGCCCGGAGTACAGTGGACACTACATGCTCTAGAGAGGATGGATTGAGGAATGAATGAATGAATGCATAGGTGAATCCATGAGTCACAGAAACTGACAGTGGTGACACATATGGAGCACTTACTCTGTGCTGGGCACTGAGCTAGACCCGTTATGTGCACCTCACTAGTATCATTCCAATTTACAGATGAGGCGATTAGGTTCAGAGGGGTTCAGCAGCTTTTGCCCAGAGCCTGGGTTCAAACGCAGACAGTGTAACTCCAGAGCCCTCAGTCTTTACTGCTGCCTTTAGCCCTTTCAGGATGGACGAGTGGAGGATCGCTTGAACGCACTTCTGCAGCGGACTTCGCTCCTGCTCGGTTACTAGACCAGGTTTCTCTCCCGCCCAGCCGGATTTGGATCCTCCGCGGCAGCAGCAGAAATCGATGTGCCGAAGCTGCCCTCTGGTGGCATAAACGAGTACAGCAGGGTCTGTGCTTCTGGCGCCCCCAGGTGGAAGCTGAAATGTTGCCGAGAAGAGACCAAGCCGCAGCCCACAGCGGCGGGCAGCCTCAGCCCCCCGGCACCTGGAGACCCCCTGCTCTGGCCACTGCCTGGTGCCCCCCGAGGCGCCAGCTGAGGCTGCCCCCGAAGAATGCCAGCTGCCGGAGTCCGCCGCCTCCCACTCTCTCCACCAGCCTCGCACACACTCCAATCCCGGTCCAGTCGGCTGCTTCCATTCCCTGAAGAAGAGGCCCTAAAGTTAAAACAGCTGTTAATTTATAAACCAATTTTTCCGTGACTGCTTAATAAATCGCCAGCAGCTGCTCTGCCCCCTCCTCCTGCCCAGGCACCCGGCCCCGGGGGCTGCATGGAGAAGCTCAGAGCTGCCAGCCTGCTTCTCCTGCCTACTTCCCCCAACTCCCCCAAACATTGCCCCCAGAAACTGGGCGTGTGGGGGGAAACCCTGATGAACCCAGCTTCTCTGGTCTTCAGTGAGTGCTGAGATGAGGACGGGTTTTCCTTCCTGGTGGGCTGCAGCCCACCGGCCATCCCTCCCAATGCTCTCCAACCCTTCACCCTAGACTTCCAGGCCCAGAAGGTGGTGTCAAAAGTTTCTCTAGTTGTGGGGAGATGTAGGCGTCCAGATTCCCTGGAGAAGTTCCCCTAAGACCCTGAGAGGTAAGGGGACCCTGGTAGGGCCCAGAGCTTGTCCCTGAGAGCACAGGAATCTCAATTTCCCATATCAGGGTGGTCTCCCTGACAGATGCTAACTGACTCTTCTCTCCAGGGTGGGCTGGGAGGGGAGGCAGCCTAATCCCAGGAGATCCCCACACACATCCACCCCCAGGATAATACAGAGGAGGGGTCTGGCCTCCTGAATGTTCACTCTGCCCAGCTCCTACTAGCACATAAAAGACAATCTGAAAATCCACGAGGGCTAGGGGCCACGAGAATGGCAGGCACAAGGCATGTTCTTTCTCTTTGCATCTGCAAATTCCAAAGATACCCAGGGTGAAAGGCCTGCTGCCATTGTGGTCCCTGTCTCTGCAAGGCTAGGGGGTCAATCTGGCCATGCCCCTGTAGCCACACGCTCAGTAGGAAAGGGGCAGCAGGGTGGTAAAGCCAGCTCAGGAGTTCAAATCCCAGTTCTACCATCTACTAGCTGTGTGACCTTGGTCAAGTCACTTAACCTCTCTCTGCTTCCTCAGTGTCTCCATTTATAAATTGTGGATAATAATAGAATTGTTATGAAAATGTAACAAGTTGGTACATATAACCACAGGGTAAAAAATATGATTTATTACAAAGTGATCATAGCATTATCTTATCCGCCTGCTGGAAAGAGCAGATACTTGGAGCAGAGAAAGTAGCAAATCTTGGGGTGAGGGTGCCCAAGAGGTTGCCAGAGGGAATGGGGTGGAGGCGGGTAGGAATGCTAGGGACAAAATTAAGGAAAAAACCCAACCAGGATTCCTGGGTTATGAGGTCAGACTAGGCTTTATCACTCTGGGCTTTTCTGTTTTTCCCCCACGCCTCCACCTCTAGCCCACTGGGTAGCCATGGCCCTTCCCCAGGCTGCTTCTGGCAAAGGAAGGAAAAGTCTCCACCCCACCCCAGCTCCTGGAGCCCCCCCTCTTCAGAAGCAAGTTCTTCCCACAGTCTAACTGAGAGCCCTTCCATCTCCTCTCTTGTTCTGCCCTGGCCCTCTCCGCGCTGCCCCCAGAGCCTGGTGGACTCTGCTCTTATACAGGCCTGGCCAGAGCCTGGCCTTGCTACACTCTCCCAGTGTGTCCCAGAGCAACTTAGTCAACCTCTCTGTGCCTTGGGTCCCACATCTCTAAAATGGGATAATTCTAGAACCCACCTCCTGGGTTGCTGTGAGAGCTGAATGGGACGCTGCCAGTAAAGTTGTTAGCACAGGGCCTGGCGCATAGCAGGAGCTGCGGACACGGGGGTGGAGTGTGGGGGAAAGAACCCCGATGCCAGAGCTTGACCATCCGGGTGCCAATCCCTCTCCACTACTGACAGCTGGGTGACCTTCAGCAGGTTGCTTAACCTTCTTGTGCCCCTGTTTCTCCATCCATAAAACGAGGACTGTAACAGAACCTATGTCACCGGGTGGTTGTGAGGCATCTAAAGCTTTTGGAATAGCTCTCCAGCTAAATAAATGTTTGCTGGATTTAATAGTATTGTTAGTTGCTGTCATTATCATCGGCCCCCACTAGGGCTCTGACCCTTCTTAGGCCTTGCCCTGCCCAGGGGCTTGCTGAAGGCAGAAGGTTGGAGAGTGAGCAGAACCAGGCTGGAGGCCCTGGCATGGGGGATCCCAGCTCAGGACAAGCCCGCAATCCCCACCTCCTCAGCGTGCCCACCTCTGGCCTCCCCCTGGACCCTAGCCTGGGCACAACCCATTCCCTTGGCCTCTCCCAGTCAATGGCCCTGCAAAGCAGCCAGCCCCCTCCTGGTGCCAGGGTCCTGACTACCTCCTGGAAATAAAGCAGGGTCCCCGGGGCCCACTCAAGCCCAGGAATGCTCTGCCAGGGTGCCAGCTGGTGCCCACGGGGGCGGGGCCGCGATTTGATCATGTGGAAAGAGAAAGCTGGAGGCACCCCCAACCTTGGTGGCCCCCACCAGATACAAGAAGAGAGTCTGGGTCACCCAGGACATCCTACTAGCTTCCTTCCCCTGGGGACAGGAAGGAGTGGGAGCTGAGATTGGCCCATCCTGTGCCTCAGTTTACTCAGCCATCCGGGAAATGGAGTCTCCCTTCCTGTCTCCCAGGCTCCCAGGGGCCCCAAAGGCCTTGGCATTGGCTCTCAAAGAGCTCCTTTGCCCTCTTTCCTTTCTTAAAGAATTTGAGCTCAGCCTCCTCCTCCCCGCCCAGATTCTCTCCTTAGAAACCACCCAGGAGGACACTGAGTCCCACAGGGGTAGGAAAAAGCCAATCGCACGCTTGAGACAGTCCCTGCTGAGCGCGGGGCTGCATCTCCAAGTCTGCCCAGGGAGCCGGTCCCCCGCCAGGGTCACCCGCGCTCCCTGCCCCTGCCCCTTCCCGCCGCCACTGGCCCTTTAAGAGCCTCTCCGCGCGCTGCCGTCCCGGATCAGCCAGAGAGACCATTAAAATTTTATGCAGAATGAAAATGGGCCAGGTCTCCAGCTTCCTCGCTCCCATCCAATGATTTATTACTCGCAAATACCACAGAACTAATTAGTATAGTAATTAATTAATACGCATTTGCATATTTGCATGTGCAATTAGTGCAGTGGAGTGATTACTGGGAGAATGAGGGGCCCCGATTGTCAGATGTGAGGGGGAAGTGGCCTGGAAAAGAGTTAGTGGGAATGAACTTTGTAGGGAGCGCGATGGCGGGGAGGAAGGGGAGGCGAGCAGGGGTGAGGCTGGGGGCGCCGGAGCGCCTGTTGGGGCGCAGAGCGGCCGCGCGGAGGAGCTCCGGGCCCGGGCCCCCCGCGGCCCCGAGACGCCGGCCGGGGGTCGCGACCCGGGCGCCCCCGCCCCGCCCGGCCCGCGGCCCCGCCCCGCCCCCGCCGCGTGGCACGGCTCCAAGCGCGCGCCTGATTGTTATGCATTGTGTTTCTTGTAGCGAGCGGAGCCGGGCGGAATGGGGCTGGCACAAGCTGTTTCCCTGCCACGCGGCGGTGGCACCTTAAAGGGGCAGCGTCCTCTTCCAGCCGCCGCCGCCCCGCCCCCGCAGCCGCCGACCCCACATCAGAGCCTGGACGCCGGGCACCCCCTACTCCGGCTCCCGGCCAGAGGGCGCGCGCGGAGCTCGTCCGGGAGGGGCGCGGTCCCGGGGGACGCGGGGCACGTGCCGAGGGAGCCCGGCGGCAGGAAGTCGGGGCTGCGAGCGCGGATTGGGCGGCTGGGGCGCGCCGGGCGCTGTGCCAGGCGCGGAGCGCGGGTGGCGAGGAGAGACCGGGGAGCAAGCCAGGAGAAGGACAAGGAGGAGAAGGAGCGAGTGGCAGGGGCCCTCTGGGTGCCAGGTGCTTCCTCATAGGACGCCGGCGCTGCTAATCGTCGTGGAGATCCTGGGAGGCGGGGCTGCTTGTTCCCATTTTACAGATGGAACGTCAGAGAGGCGCTGTGGGCGGCTACTGGGCAAGCGGCAAAGCTGGGGTGCTTGGAACTGGTCGGCCCATCCCCAAATGCTCAACGCGGTGCCCGGGGCCAGAGGAGGGAATGGCATTTACTGAGGGGCTATCAGGGAGGACTTTCTGGTGGAGGAAGCACCCCACTGAGTCTGCAAGGGCAAGTAGGGCACTGTCTGGAGGAGCTGAGGGAAGAGGGGGGAGAAACCCCATGTGCCCCTCCCTGTGGATAGAGGAAGCTCCTGCCTCCCCACCCGAGGAGAACTTGATAGACACAAGACACCACACTGGCTCCTGTGACCTGGAGACCGGGACAGAGGGCAAATGCTGGGCACAGATCCTTCCTAGGGCACTCTCCTTTCCCGGGTCTGCTGAAAGGGACACAGTTTATAATAGTGGATTAGAGCATGGACTCAAGAGTCAGGCAGAACTTGGTTCAAATCCAGGCTCTGCCACTTACTAGCTGTGTGACCTTGACACATTAGTCTTAACCTCAACCTCTCTGTGCTTCAGCATCCTGGTCTTTAACTGGTGGTCCCTCCCTCCGATGTGTTGTCAAGAATGAAATAAGATGAAACTTGTGAAGAAGCCTAGTGCCTGACACAGATGACGCTCACCATTGTCATCATTACACCGTTACAAAGGTTATTACAGGGAGCTCTGAGCCCTGGGAACAGGAGAACCCCAAATCAGGGATCTGGGTTCTGCTTTCTAGTCCCAGCTCTGCCACTCACTTATTGTGTGACTCCAGGCAAGTCACTTCCCCTGTCTGTGCTACGATCTCTTCATCTTCAACTGTGGGGTTGGTCCCCGAGGCTTCTACCCCCAGACTGTTCCTTTCCCTCCCTCTGCACCCCAGTTAATAAGTATCCACCCTTTATGCCAGGCGGTTCTTCATGGGTCCACTCCTGGGGCTGAGCCAAGGCAGCTCTGGTTAAATTGAGACCCCCTTCCCTGACCAAGTCCTCCACACACACCCTGCCCCAGCGGCCCTTTGGGACTGTCCTCCTGTGAACACCAGGACCACTGTGGCGTGGGTCACCTGTGCCTACTGCCAGGCTCAAGTGTCCCCTGCATTCATGCCAGGCTCAAGGGAAGCATTAGAGAACTGTCCAGTATCGGGCCCCCAGAACTCCCCAGCCAAGACCCCTGGCCCTCACTTTCAGGGGAGGAAACTGGGAAATGTCCAGGTCGCAGGGATGTCCACAGCACAGCCTTCCCAGAGGAGAGACAGCCCAGGATGCACCTTGGTCCTGTGCTTTTCCCGCTGCCCTGCCCTGCACGGTCAGTGAGGAGCCCGCCACCCCCATCAGTCAGTACTTGGCGCCCGGAGTGCACTTCATAAACTGCTGTCCTTTGGTCCCCTGTCAGTGCTGAGGTGCAGGGAATGGGTGACCAGGTTGCACTGCTCCCATTTTACAGATGGGAAGCAGAGAGTTACATGATTTGACCAAGGTCAAGGCGCTGCTAAATCTGGTGCTGTTGCCACCCGGAGCTCCCTCTTCATCTGCCGGCTTCCTGCTCGGACCCTGGGAGTGGAGTTGGGAGGGGGCAGGAGCAAGGTGTATCAGCTGCTCACGTGGAAAACTGACCAGAGAAGCAAAACAAAGATACTATGATGAAGAGAGCTCCAGGAACCAACATTTTTTAAAAATAAAGTTGATCAGGAGCTTGGAGTGAAATCAGCCACCTCTGGACAGGCCTGTGGGCTGAGGCAGCACTTTCACACCTGTTAGCTCATGTCCAGCTTCTAACAGTTCCAGCAGTAGGGCTTATCATAATGATCACACCCATTTTACAGAGGGGAAGGCTGAGGTGCCATGTCCATGCTGGGATTGGTGGGGAGGCTAAGAAAGGGCTTCCTGGGGATGCCCTACCCCGGCTACAGCCTCCCATTCTGGGGTGGAACTGGCATCTCCTCCAACAGTGGCAGGACAGGCCTTTGGTGCCACAACCACAGACAGAGGAAATTCTGCGTGCCAGCCTCTGGACTCAGTTCCTGCTGGTGGAATGTGCTACCCAGGGAGGCCTCCTGGAGGAGGTGATGCTTAGGCTTTATGGTGAGAAGGGGGAGAGGGCACTCCAGGAAGAGGGGACAGCCTGAGCAAAGGTCCCAGGGCATGAGGTTTGGGAAAGTGGAAACAGTCTAGAGCTGAGAGGACAGAGTTAAAGGCCACAGCCAGATCAGGGGCATGCTTAGGGTCCCTAAGGAGCCTGACCCGATCCTCAGAGTCAGGGGGAGCCATTGAGGGGGACTGAATAGCTGAATACCATGTTTGGATTTGCATTTCAGATGAGATTGACAGGGTGGGTAGTCCTGGTCACGCGAAGGTAGCCAGAGGAGCTAGGCCCTCAGGAAGTCAGGGCCAACTTCCTGGAGGAGGAGGGCCTGGGCAGGCCCATAAGTCAGAAGGGTTCTGAGGGACTGGGTTGGCATCAGCAGAGATGAAAAGGCAGCAGGAGTGGTACTCTACTGTGTCCCTGGACCTCATCTCTCCTCAGGGAGTTGCATTTACTCCATAACAGGCAGGAGTGGGGTGAGGGGTAAGAAGAGGTGGTCTGAGCCTGCTGGGGACAAGTCCCGTGGGACCCCATGTGGCCTCAGGACCAGAGCCTCCTAGCCCCAAGCCCTCTTTTTGAGGGCCACTTTGGGGAGAATCTGTGACCCACCATCCGAGTCTACCTCTCCGGGCTGAAATTTGTGCAAAAAGCAAGGGCAGGGTTGGGGGGTCTGGGTTGATGGGGACCTTGACCTTACTGATTTAGGGAGTCTCTAACCCAGCCAGGCATCAATGCAACAAGCATTTGTCAAGTGCCAACTCAGTAAGGGCTGCACAAAGCCTGGGACTAAAGAGACACAAAACAAGTAGCACCAAGTCAGGGTAAATGGACCCTGACAGAGGAGGTACTCCGCCCTGCCTGAGGAGGTCAGGGAAGGCTTCCAGGAGGAGGTGTCTGGGAAGCGGTCTTGGTGAGGAATGAGGGAATGGTCAAAGGGAAACTCAGGTCCTGAGGCCCACAGGGAAGGAGCTCTTCTCTGAAAAACAGGGCTCAGAGGCCAGAAGTCAAAGGTTATGGGAGCAAAGGTTACTCCACTTTCAGACCAAGGGAACAGTCCTGAGGGGGCTGGCTTTGCTGGAGGACTAGTCAGTCTCCTCTATCTGTCCTTTATCCCTGTTGGTGGGTGGGGCAGGGGACAGGGATGCAGCGGTGGTCTGACCCAGGACTCTCAGCCCATGCCTGGCCCACCCATCTTTGGGTGGGGTCTAGGCCCAGAGTGGGAGCCCAGGGAGCAGGGAAAGGAAGTGGAAGAGAATCCTGGCAGAGAGCTGGGGATCAGGACAGGAGGTCAGCACGGAGGAGGGGGCGACACCTCCCTGGCCCTCCCCTCCCCCTCCCCTATGGCACCACAAGGCACGCAGCCGCATATCACCCGTGCCAGCCCTCACCTCCCGGCAACGTCTCCGCATTCTCAGCCACGCCATCTGGCGTGCCCGCCGCTCCCCAGCACACTGCGGCGGGCGGGGAGGAGGAGGGGGCAGCGGGGCAGGTGCCCACCCCAGAGCCAGGAAGAAGCTGCAGGTCCCCCTCCCCCAGCACTCTTTGGACTTGAGGTGGGGCAAGGGGCTGGGAAAGGGGTGGCAGGTGCCCTTTTGCTTCAGGAGGAAGCTTCAGGCACCCCAAACTGCTGGAAGAGGCGCCGTCTGGGCAGTGCCAGGTTGCCCCTCCCCTCCCGCCGCCCCACCCCCTGCAGCACAGCTAATGCCAGGGACACAGGCCCTTCAAGGATCTCCGAATTCCAGCCCTTCCCCTCAAATCTGAGGTGGGGTGGGAAGAACAGGTGTTCCCTTCTCCCCATGCCCCTTACTTGTCTGCCCCCTCCACCTAGGGAGGCCCCAGGAGAGAGGTGTCTGGCCGTGGCGAGGGCCCGGGGATGCACACCTGGGTCTGACCCACCTGCTGCCCGTCCCGCCAGTCTGGCGCTGTGGTGGGAAATCAAGTCTCCTCCAGCACACTTGCCCCCACCAATCTTATGGGGGGCGGCGGCGACTGGCTAGCTGTCCCTCTGTGTGTCAGAATGGAGTGGAGTAGCTACAGATTGATGTGTGTGTATTTATTTTGGTGGAGCAGGGGGTATAATGAGAGCAGTTTTATAGAACATGCTTGCTGTCCCCTGAGCAAGATTCCCCTAGACTGCTCAGGAATGACCTGACCCCTCCCTCCCTCCCTCTCCTCTCCTCCTCCACACTCTCGGCCCCTCACCCCTGCCCCCCAGGACCTGAGCCTGTACAAAATGGCTGCCACCCCTCTGAGGCAGCCATTTTAGGTGCCCAGACTGTGGCCTCCCTTGGGATGGGGCTATGTCTCCATGGGAACCTCAGGCCCCCAGCTCCCAGCTCCCTCTGTGAGGTGTGGGTGGCAGATATGGGGGTCTTCCATGCCTGGCTGAGGTGCCCACCACCCCCCTTTTCCTCTCGGAGACCTGGAGGGGACCAGGCCCCTCACCAACTCCCTTCCCCCAATGCCAGGGGGAGGAACAGATGGCATCTCTGGGTGTCCTTCTCCTTCCGTCTCCTTCCTTCCATTTCTGGCTCTTTCTGTCTCTCCGTCACTGCATCTCTGCATCTCTGGTGTAGAGAGGGGCGCGTATGTCCCTGCGTGTTCATGCTTGCTCGTGTGTATGTGGACACACGTGTTGTGCCTCTTTCAAGCCCATGTCTGAGGCAGGCCCATCCCACACCTCCCTCTGTTCCAATTTTCCCCTGGTTTTTATTGTATCTTCTAAAAAAAAGTTGAAATGTGTCGAGTGAGAAAAACTTGTTCCATTTTTCTGAAGGAAGAAAAGACAGGGGCAGGAGAGAGATCTAGAGGGATGAAGTTCTCTGTACCCCCAGGTGTGCCCCCCCAACCTCAGGCCTCCTTCTCTGGGGGCTTCTCAGACCCAGAGAGCTCAGGTTGTTCCTGACAGGAGCCCCAAGGGATGGGAGGACCCCCAAGGTTTCCCCTATACTGAACAGGTTTCTGCCTCCAGCCTGGAGGGGCCTGTGTGACCTCTGATGGGTTTTGCCCCACCCTCAGTGTCCAAGGGAGAAGGCAGGGGATATCTTTCTCCCCCAAGGAAGCATTCATTCACTTGTTCATCCGTTCACTCACCCATTAATTCAACAAAAATTTTGTTTCTATACAGACAAAGCATTGTGAATGTGTGTGGGGAGGGGTATGTGCAAGAAATCAACATTGTGAAGCATGTTACAGTTTACAAAGTGTTTTAATAAAAATAAGAGCTGGCGTTTATTGGAGGCTCACTATATTGCTGATCTTGTGCTAAGCTCATTACATGTATTATTCCATCCAGAACTAACAGCAGCCCTATGAGGGTGTAGCATAATTATCCCCATTTTACAGATGGAGAAATCAAGACTGAGAGAAGTTATACGACTTGCTTAAGGCCTTCAGCATTTTTTAAAGTTGGTAAGTGGAGTTGACCAGGAATCAGAAGCCCAGAGCATGCGCATGTAGCCGCAGTACCATAAAGCCAGGGGACTCAAGGAGTAGGATTGAGGACCCTACTCTTGGTAGAGGGACAGCAAAGCCTTAGAGGCTGTGCCTGAACTTACAGGGATGTCTGGCCAGCACTCCTGAGTCTCTGCCCTACCTGAGGCCCATCAGTTGGCCCCTTTCTCTGCCACGCTCAGAACCCCCCATAGAATCTGCCATAGAAGGAATTCACCTTCCCAACCCAGAGTCTATGAATGGAGGAAAACTTACTCTCTGCTTCTCATCCTTGGAGACCACTGAGGCAGATTGTGGAGTCTTAGAAGGAGCACTAGGCTGGGAGTCAAGTACCTGAGTTCCAGACTCAGTTTGGTGCTTCACCTGTGTGTTTGTAGGTGAGTTAGTTTTCCTCCCTGGGCCTCTGTCCAGGAGCAGTTGGGACTGTGCAGTCTGAAGCTTTCAGTTCCTGGCCAGGTGACTCTGAGAGCCCCCAGCAGCACCAGCACCCCCTTCAACAAGGCCCCCTTAGTCTTTATGTGCACCTCTATTTGCAGCTGAATTCAGTCCACCCAGAACCAAATCTCACCCGCCCAAGGCCTTCTCTGGATGCTGCTAGAGGGAGAGAGTGAAGGTCCAGTCCTCCTCTGCGGCCCTTTCTGCTACCACAGTGCTCGGCACATGGCTGACAGTAAAACGCGTGTGCTCAAAGTGTAGTTGACGTTGGATGTTCATATATCAATCACAGGGTGGGGAGGAACAGAAAATGTGGTTCTAAAACACACAAATGGCCAAACTGGGGTGTGGGCAAGGGTCTCTCAACACCTGGCTGTGACTCCCTGCTCACACTCCACACTCCGGTCTATCTGCGTAGGAGTGTGTATCCATTTTCTGCACCACCAAGGGTGAGGGACAGGTTGGGGTGTGTGTGTATGTGTGTGTGTGTGTGTCTAAGGCTACCTCCCTCAACCTGGGCCATTTGCATCTGTGTCTGGCCCAGTGAGAGGGTTGAAAGTGAGCTGCAAGATAAAACAGCAATTTCCTACCTTCCTTATCGAAACACCTGTCTGACCTACCTCCCCTTGGCCACTCTTGGGGTTGGCTTAGGTATTTTATGCAAGGGGAGCAGAATGCTCAAGTCTCATCCAGGAACTTTAGGCAGTTCCCACCCCAGCCCTCTCCTCCTCCTTCAAATAACCAAGTCAGAAGGCCAGGACAGAGAGCCTCTGGTGGGATAGTCACCTGTCTGGCAGGGGGAGGACAGGGAGGGGGAGAATAAGAGGTTTCTGGGTTAGGAATCCAGACTCAGACCCTGGCCTCCACCCCCAGATGAGGTGAGTACATGGGCTCAACTCACCCCCACCCCAACATACAGATGCCCCCAACAACTGAGGAAATATCCCCCTTCGGCTGACTCCACAGCTACACGCACGTCCCCACAGACACACACACGCCCATGCAGAGGCACAGACATCCAGGCAAATCTTTCCCTTTCTCTATCTTTCCCTTGGTTTGAATTTCCTTTAGCCACATATGTTGTGTGTGCGTGAGGGAGGGGGGAGGGGCAGACAGGGATGAGGGATGGCATGGTGCCAACATCTACCTATGGGGCTTGGGCCAGGGACACCCCCATGCCCACCCTGGTAGGGGGCCTCAGCTGTCCCTTTGTGGCCAAGGGAACTCTCCTAGGGTGTGGAGGCAAGCAGAGGTCCCTTCTCCACACCCCAGGGTCTGGTCCCCGGACTCACCTTGGGGGCATGCAGGAGAGGAAATGGACAGAGCAGGACCCTGGTGGGAGCACAGAATTGGCCATCACAAACCCCCAATTTCCAACCTTGCTACCCCATTGTTCCCATGTGGGGGGCTCTATATCCGAGGGGGGCAACTCCTCCCACCTCCCGCTCAATCCCTGCTTTCCCTGCGTTGGGCGGGGAGGGGAGGGCGGCAGAAATATTTATTTATTTCCTTTATTTATTTAATTTTTTTTTTTTTTTTGGAGTAGAGAGTGACAGATGGCGGCGGGTCCCGGGGGAGCCGGCTCTCCCCCAATGCAGACGCATGCCAATCACCGTCTCTCATGTGATAGCTGCTGCCCGTGACGTGCCAAGCCCATATGGCCTGGCATAGAGGCTGGTACCCCGCCTGGTAGAGATGCCACACTCGCTCCGCGGTTCGCATGGCGCTCTGAAGACGCCGGCGCCCGCCGCCTTGAGGAGCCGCTGCCCCCGCTCCCTGAAGATGGGGGAACAATGAAATAAGCGAGAAGATTCCTCTTCTCCCCCCTCTCTCTCTTGCCCCCTCCCCCCCTCCCCTCCCCTCTCCCCTTGACTCCTCTCCGAGGTAAGTTGTCCGAAAGGGAGCTGGATCTGACCCGCCGGTTGGGAAGGGGGGGCAGCTGCTTCGGCCGACAGGAGGGTCCTCAATCCCCCCTTCCTGGGAAGATGCCCCCTCATTAGGTGGGCATCGGAGGCGCCCCAGGTTCTCTCTCCCCGTGGGGCTGCAGCTCAGGGGGCTGCGGAGGAGGCGTCTCTGCCTGCGACCGGCTTGGGGGGAGAAAGGCAGGATCATGGGGGGACGCGAAGGGGCCGAGATGGGGACCACCCCCACGGTTGTACCGAAAAAACCTGCGACCTTTCCCCACCACCAAAAAAGAGAAGCAAACAAACAAATTTGGATTTTTTTCCATCCATCCCGAAATACAACGAGATCTGAAGAGCCGTGTGGGAGGGAGGCAGTTTGAAGGGGGAAGGGGGTCCCTGACCGCGGGGGAGACGGACGGGGCTCGCTTCTCTCAGTCTCCTTCCCACGCCCCGCTTCTCCAGTCCTTGCCGCCCAGAGCCAGCTCCAGGAGCTGGGGACGCTTCGGCTAGAGGAGCCGATCCTCCCGCCTCTGGAATTGGGGCTGCGGGGGTGGGGGCCCGGGCAGGGGGCGGCGCGCGGCCAAGTTGCAAATTGGATTAGGGAGCGTGGGGGTGAGAGCCACGGGAGAGGTGGGGGAGCCCGGCCGAGGGGCGCGGGCCGCGAGAGCCGCGGTGCGGGGCAGCTGTCCCCACCCGCGGCCGACCGGCTTCTCTCCACCGCCGGGAGAGAACAGGCTTTCAGGGCGGGCGCGGTGCCTCTTCTGGGAAAGATATCTGGTCGCCAAAGCCCCCACCCGGTCCCCGCCCTGACCCTGAGAAGAACCAGGTGCGGGGAGCGGCCCCCCATTCAAGCGAGGGGCGGAGTCGGGGCCCAGCGCTGGGGAGAGGGCCTGGGCCGAGATCCCGGGCGGGCAGCCGGGTAGGGCTGGGCCGACTCTGGGCGGGGCAGCGCAGGCCGGGGGCATCCAGGGCACCCTGGGCAGGAACCCGCTCGGGGCTTGGGGGTGGAGGCGGTTTGCGGAGGGGTCGTCGTGACCCCAGCGCGCCCCTCACTCTGTGCTGTCTGTCTCCCTTCCCGCCCGCGGGGCGCCCTCAGGCACCATGCTGACCCGCCTGTTCAGCGAGCCCGGCCTCCTTTCGGACGTGCCCAAGTTCGCCAGCTGGGGCGACGGAGACGACGACGAGCCGAGGAGCGACAAGGGCGACGCGCCGCCGCCGCCTCCGCCTGCGCCCGGGCCGGGGGCTCCGGGCCCCGCCCGGGCTGCCAAGCCCGTTCCCCTCCGTGGAGAAGAGGTGCCGGAGGCCACGTTGGCCGAGGTCAAGGAGGAGAGCGAGCTGGGGGGCGAGGAGGAGGAGGAAGAGGAGGAGGAAGAAGGGCTGGACGAGGCGGAGGGCGAGCGGCCCAAGAAGCGCGGGCCCAAGAAGCGCAAGATGACCAAGGCGCGCCTGGAGCGCTCCAAGCTTCGGCGGCAGAAGGCGAACGCACGAGAGCGCAACCGCATGCACGACCTGAACGCGGCGCTGGACAACCTGCGCAAGGTGGTGCCCTGCTACTCCAAGACGCAGAAGCTGTCCAAGATCGAGACGCTGCGCCTAGCCAAGAACTATATCTGGGCGCTCTCGGAGATCCTGCGCTCCGGCAAGCGGCCAGACCTAGTGTCCTACGTGCAGACTCTGTGCAAGGGTCTGTCGCAGCCCACAACCAATCTGGTGGCAGGTTGCCTGCAGCTCAACTCGCGCAACTTCCTCACAGAGCAGGGCGCCGACGGCGCGGGCCGCTTCCACGGCTCGGGCGGCCCGTTCGCCATGCACCCGTACCCATACCCGTGCTCGCGCCTGGCGGGCGCACAGTGCCAGGCGGCCGGCGGCCTGGGCGGCGGCGCGGCTCACGCCCTGCGGACCCACGGCTACTGCGCCGCCTACGAGACGCTGTATGCGGCGGCGGGCGGTGGCGGCGCGAGCCCGGACTACAACAGCTCCGAGTACGAGGGCCCGCTCAGCCCCCCGCTCTGTCTCAATGGCAACTTCTCGCTCAAGCAGGACTCGTCGCCCGACCACGAGAAGAGCTACCACTACTCTATGCACTACTCGGCGCTGCCCGGCTCGCGGCCCACGGGCCACGGGCTAGTCTTCGGCTCGTCGGCTGTGCGCGGGGGCGTCCACTCGGAGAATCTCTTGTCTTACGATATGCACCTTCACCACGACCGGGGCCCCATGTACGAGGAGCTCAATGCGTTTTTTCATAACTGAGACCTCGCGCCGGCCCCCTTCTTTTTCTTTTGCCTTTGCCCGCCCCCCTGCCCTCAGCCCGCTGAGCACAGGGACGCCCCCACCTACTCCGGCGCCGGGCGCGGGGAGCAGGCCGCCGGTCCTACCGCTCTCCTAGGCAGCGTGGTCCTCTTACCTGTGGGTGGCCCGTCCCAGGGGCCTCGATTCCCCCAGGGGACTCGCCTTCTCTCTCCCCAAGGGGTTCCCTCCTCCTTTCTCCCAGGGAGTGCTTCTCCAGGGACCTCGCTCCGGGCGATCCCTGGAGACACCTCTCCCTCATTCCCAATATCTTCGCTTGGGTTTCCTCCTCCCGTCCCTCCCGGCAGGCCCAGAGGCTTTGGTAAGGGGGCGGTTGAGCTGCGGGATGCGGTTTTCCCCTCTCATTGTTATTATTTTAAAAAGACACCCAGCTGCCGAGGCAGAAAGGAGCAGGACGACCCCCCTTTTCTTGAAGAGGGCAGAAGTCAGGGTGCGGGAGCCCGGGCCTGGAGCGCCCTCACCCCCAACCCGAGTCTCCACGTTTTGCGATTTTAATTTTGGCGGGAGGGGATGTGGATTGAGAAGAAAGAGAGAGGCCAAGACAATTTGTAACTAGAATCCGTTTTTCTTTTTTCTTTTTTTAAAACAAACATACATACAAAAAAAAAAAAAGCTAAGAGGCGACGGAGGCCGAACGCAGAGTACGGATCGGAGAGAAAACGCAGTAAGAACTTTTAGAAGCAATAAAAGGCAAAAAATACTACTACCAATAATAATAAAAAAAAAAAGACACAAATATCTATGCAAGGAGGTTCTGACTGAGCCTAGCGGCCCGGCCCGGCCCCGGGATGCCCCTCCCGGCCCGCGGGCCGCCCCGCCCCAGCGCGGATCTGTGCACTTTGGTGAAGTGGGGGGCCCGCGCCGCCCCCTCCCCCTCCCCAGGTTCTTACAATCAGTGACTCGGAGATTTGGAGCCCCAGTGCCACTGCCCTCCCCCGCCCCGTCCCCGTTGTGCGTCATGCTGTTTTTTAAAAACCCGTTTCCAAATTTGTATGGAATGGCAAACTGTTGGGGGGTCGGTTTGGGGAGGGAGGGTTTGCATGAGAGACACACACACGCACACCACACCGCACGCACGAGCAGGCCCGGCGCAGGCGTCCGGGGGCACAAGGAGGTGAGCTCCCCGGCTCTTCCCCCAAGGTACTTCCGTCCCCTCCTAGGGGTGAGGGGGTGGGGACGGAGACCTGGGGGCAGCCCCACACCTGCCGGGACAGTGCCTCGGTGGGCGCCAGGCGCCTATCGATTTCAGGTGTCTGGAGAGGGGGTTTTTTGTCCGAGGAATCCTCCTGGCTTTTGCAAGGGGGTGGGAGGGGAGAGGGCTGAGGGCTGCTGCTGGAGGTTTCCCCAAAAAGGGGCGAAAAGTGAACCTCTCCCCACAGGAGGCAGGGGCTCAGGCATCTAAACACACGATGCAAAAATGCAAACCCACAGACGACACACCCACACACTCACCCACACACTTACGCAATTTTACCTTCCTCTTGTAGCGAAGATGAAACTCCCGTCGGACACCCGAAGTGCATTGCGTGTTTCTGTTCAGTTTAATGACGATTAATAAATATTTATGTAAATGAGATGCAAAGCTGGACCCAGTTTCTCACGGTGGCCTCATTTCATTTAGGGGGAGAAGAGGATTGAGCGGGGGCAAGGGCAATCCAGGCAGTGTCAAGTGACTGTGCAGAGGCCAGAGAGAGGAACCCTGGACACTCCTGGGTGGGATTCCCACCCTGCAACCCCTTCACACACACCAAGTAGGCACAGAAACAACTACACTAGCTGCGCCTCCCAGACCCGACCCAGACTCACACCAGCCTAGCACAAAGGCACTGATATCTGTACACTCTTTCAGTCCGCATGCACCTCCCTGGAAAATAAAATATGTTTTCATCACTGAAAAATGATCAGGTTGGGAACAGCCAGTCATTTCACAACCCTCTGCCCACTGTTGCAAAAAGCAAGTGGGTAGAGACAAAGAGAAAACCATTTGAGCCAGACAGGGATATTTTTAAATTAAAAAAAATTATAATGTCATGAGGATAAAATATTAATGGAGAAAACTCCTTTTCTATCTTAAATTTGTGTTTCAGTGGACTCAAGGAAATTGACCATTTTGGTCTCAGGAATGTTGACATTCTTAAGGGTGTTGATAAAGTTGGAGGAACACCCCAGTGGTCTGTGTGGTGGCTGAGTCTGGGTGCCCACCTGGTAGAGTGGAGCTTGACCTAACTGTGTGCTCCCTGGGACAGGGAAGCAGAAACCCCCTGGTCCACATCTGGGCAGCCTGCCTGGCACAGTTCTGACAGAGGGAACACCTCAATGAGTTGGGGGGTGGGGGAAAATGAAGTGCACTGGGGAGGAGCCTCTCCAGCTCAGACACAGTGGCCTCCCAATTCTTTTTCTCTGAGCCTCAGAGGTAGCTCTGAACCAGCTTCCCTGAAAGGGCCCCTCCCCCCCACTCAGACTCTGGAACGCACCCTAGTCCTGGAATATTTGAAGGGGGATCTGAGTCCCAAAGACCCCCATCCTAAAGCCTGAACACACTTAAGAATCCTCCAAAGGGCTGTTTCTGATGTTGCTTGCTTAAATTGTTTTTCTTAAAACGCAGTGGCTCATTTTAGAGCTGAAACGTGGGTTTTAATCTTGGGGTTGAGGATTGAGGTCAGGCTTGCTAAGGCTTTTAATGGCTGGGTCCAAGATCCCAAGATGCGATTGCCATGATAGGCAGGAAAGGGAAAGGCAGTTGAAGAAGGAAGTCATAAATGTCATAGGGTGGTTCCCATCACACTGTCTGAATTTGAGCTCATTGGCTCCCCTAAATGTCTACCCCTAAACCCTCTCTGCCTCTCCTGTAGGGACGATTCCTGCCGGATGGTTGGGACCATTACAGGGGGAGAGGGCGAGGGGCCCGGAGCTGTCCGCTCCAAGGTGCTGACCCTCATCTAGCCTCTCCTTTTCTGGCTGCAAAGGGAGGTTCCCGGTGCCTGAGGAGTGTGTAGCATGAGGCCCTTCGCAACATCTTGCCAGAATTCTCCCACAGTTTTCAGAGCATTTCACCAGAATTCTTTCAAAATTTCACTGCCGTCTCTGGAATTCTCTAGGGATCACTTCTCTAGAGTAAGATCACAGACTAGGCCTTTCATCCCAAGGATTCCTCCCTGTCTTCAGGGTCTTATAGACCTCTGAATCACTCCTGTTCTTGGGAGAAAGGATTGGACCCACCTTTCTTCTCCCTCACATCTTACGGGGAGTGTGGAGCAAGGTGCGCAGCCCAGATTCCAACTTGAAGAAGTCTGGTCTCTATGTGTGGCGCATGGTGTAGGGCGAGGCCTGGCAGGGACAACTGGAGAAAAAAGGGACTCGGCACTCATCCCAAGGCCTGATTCTCATCCTGCCCTGAGAACAAGGTTAACTGGGCTTCTCTCCCACTCAGCCAATTTCCCACAACCTGCTCTGAAGTCCTGGCTGGGCAGGATCCAAGTGGCTTGGGGCCGAGAGCAAAGGACCCCTCCACGTAGCTCCCCTGGCCAGACCACAGACTTCTATGCATTGCTTTTCCAGCTACCCTATGTGGCTCAATTATGTTTTTGAAGCCAGATTCCAGCCCCTTTCGAAGGATGTTGACAACTCTTGGGCCACTGCATCTGTGATCCGGTCTGGCGGGGGTCGCATGGGCCCCTTTTGAGGCGGAGATCCCAAGCGCCTCCACTTCTTATGAATGCTGGTGTCTACACCAGCTGCCCCTTTCCCAGTTCTTGACCCTTCCCCCACATTCCTTGCACTCTGGCTGCCCTCCATCCTCTCGTCGCCCTCCTCCCCAACACTCAACTTCCCTGGTGAGATGGCGAGATGAGCAGGAGAAGAAGATGTGCACGGACACCCAGCCCCAAACGTCCCCTCGCAGGTCTCTTTCTCTCGCTTGCTCTCCGGCTTGCACACGCAGCCAGAGAAGCGCCAGGAACAGAAGGGGAGGGGAGGAGAAAAGGGGCCAGCGCGGTGCCGAGGGCCAAGGAGAGACGGCGAAAGAGGACGCCCTCCTTGCCCTAGCCTGAGCGGCAGGATCTCCAAGCACTCACAAGCCTGCTCAGCTCAACCCCTGGGCTGCTGAACCTACTGGTGGGAGCTAGGTTCAATCAGGAAGGCGTGTTCCCTTTCATTTTCCAGCCCCCATTTCAAGTCCAGCGTCTGGAAACTGACAGAGAAAAAGAGATATCTCTGAGTCCAGGCCATTTGCCCATCTGATGGGAAAGAGAAGGAAATCCATCGCACCCTGTCGCCTCACCTTCTAACTCTATTCCAACCAGGACCTGGACAGTGAGCCACTGACCCCCAGTGAACGTCCAGCTCTGATTTTGTCACCCAGGGGGACAATCCAATAAATCACTAGGGGAAACTAAGCCCCATGAGTGTTAGCCACAGGGAAGCCCTGACATTCCCGAGACTCCACAGGGCTGTGGTTGCTTCTCTCTCTCGTTTTCATGGGAAAGTCCACAAGCTCTGGACACAAGAATTTCTGGGCAGAGGTCAGAGATTTCGTTCACTTTTGGACAACCTTTGCTTCCACCTCTTCCCCAGAATCTTTAACATGAAGGCAGCTGCTCCTAAAGAGTCCCTTGATTTGAGGGTAGCATTGAGACTGAAGTATGGTTCCAGATCCCACAGTTTAGTCCTCAAGGAAGGTGGGAAGAAAGAGAAAACACAGGCCAGGCCTGACCAGCCTTGGTCTTGACCTCCTCTCCCAAGCCCCTGTGTGACAAGCCTGCTCTTGTCTGCTCCAATGTGCTAGAGGAGAAAGCTTCTTTTTGCGGGAAGTGGGAGGGGGCAGATGGGTTTCTGCTGTCAGAATAGGCTTCCCAGCTCACAGCCCAAGACATCATTTTTTCTTCCTTTGGGGCTGGGGTGCCCAGGTGCTGGCCACAGGCCCAGAGTGGAGGTGACACCTGGACTTTCAGAATCCTTGAAACCCTGCCCCAGTTCCGAATCCTGAAGCAGCATCTCTGCCTTTCTGTCCTGCGTCTTTAAAAATTCTCGACAAAGTTTCCCTGGGTGAGCAGTGGTAAGAAAACGGTGAAGCTGCCTCCGGAGGGTGGTTCTACTCTCTGAAACTTTCTTCATCCTAAAGCACCTGGGCAGGAGCAGCAGCCCTGGGAGCATGGAGGCGAGGAAAAGGCCATGGCCAGGGCTGGGTTCACACAGAGGAAAGCAACCGGTTTCTTGGGGGAAACCAGGAGAGGAGTCGCCTTAGCCCTCTAGCAGAGGGAGAGGAAGCTGGGGTGCTCCGAGGCAAGGGAACAAGGGAACCCCTAGGCGCTGCCAAGGGAGCAGGGGCACGGGCGTTGTGTGGAGACGCTGCCCAGATGTGCACTTGAATTTGGCTCTGGCGCCTCCAACTCTCCTGCGCTCTCCAGCGCAGGAACGCAGCGAGGTCTCTCTGGGCCGACTGGGGCTGCCGAGTTCCATACCAGAGTGTGTGTCTGGTGCTCGGTTGTTCGAACCTCTCTCTCTCTCTGCCTCTCTCAGTGTCTGTCTGTGTCTCATTCTTCTTTTTGGAATTAATTCAATTAGGAACGGTCTTTTCAGGGTTCTCCCGTCTCCCGCCGTAGGGCTGCGCTGGCCGGGAGGCCGTGGCTACAAGGTCAGGTCCCGCTGGGGCGGCAGGAACCCCCAAGTCCCTTTGGGGACCCGCGTGCCAGTTCCTACCCTCAGCCAAGTCTTTGCCAAGGGCACAGCTGGGCGGGGTCTGGGCAGTCCGCCCGGCTTGGGACATCTGTTCTCGCCAGAGTCGCATTAAAGGCGAAGGGTGGGGGTGAGGGGCTCAGAACCAACCCCTCAAGCTCAAACCGATGCCCACTTTCTCAACCGCAGGAGGAGGCAGGAGGGAACACCGGACTCCCAGAGTTTTTTCCTTCTCCCTAGAGAACAGCGTGAGAATTGGGGTGAAGGAACATGGGGCTTTCTCTCTTCCCCTCATATCCCCCACTTCCCAATCAGACGCCACATCCGGCCTCACTTCTGGAGGGCAGCAGGGTATTCCTGCCCTGCCAGAGCTGCCGGGGAGCCCCGGGAGGTGCCCACGCCGGGAATACAGCGGAGGCTGCCGGCCGGCCGGCGCCGAACTGATCCCGCTTGCAGCGAACTCGGCTCGGCTGGGCTCCGAGGCCAAGGCTGGGGCAAGGCGCAGGGGGAGAGTTAAAAACAACTCAATTAAAATATCGAAAACATTTGGGTTTACATGGACCGGAGGTCAGTGCTTTAAAAAAATGTCAGAAGAACCAGAAAGCCCCTAAGCAAAACCAAACCAAAATCCTTAACTGCTGATCATTTTGTAGAAAAAGAAAAATCCCTCAGACACTTCTCCCCTGGTGCCGCCACGGAAGAGCTCCCGCCTGGCCAAGCCCAGCGCCCCAACGCCCCTTCACCACCCCAGCGCCCTGGCGCTGAGCCCAGGTCGCCCCCTGCCCACCCTTTGCTCGCGTGTTGGTGCCAGTCTGTGCCACTCAGCCGGTGCCCAGTGCCCGGTGCCAGGCGCGGGGGGAAGGCGGGGAGGAGCCGAGGCTCCAGCTTAAATTCCATGGCATCTGTTCATTATTATACAGTGAGGATTTTTATATGGACAGCTAAATTAAAGACAGATTTTTGCCAGAATTGCAGATCCCATAAAAATGATGACACAGGATGGGGGCTTTTTCTTTTAAAAAAAGAAAGAAAGAAAGATTAAAAAACACAACCCAACAAACCACCACCCAAACCCCTCTGTGCCCCTCTCCTTTGTCGTGACAAGTTTCTTTGCCCCCCTTTGCCCACCTTTTCTTCTTGCACTAGCTGGGGATGCCCAGGGAGAACCAAACCCCAGCGCTCTTCACGCCCAGGCTGCTGACAGGCGCCCAGTGGCCAAGCAGCTCACTCCTATAGCCGCTGGCGGGGGCAGAGGCAGAGTGGCCCAGTCGGGCATGGAGGGCCATGGTGGGGACAGGAGCAGGAATAGTGTCTGGTCTGGACCGCAGTGCCAGAAGGGGACAGTAGCCAGGGGGCTTGACCTTTCTGTGTTCCTAATTCAAAGTGCAGGCTACATTTTTGGCTAGTTGCCAAAGTTCCAGCAGCAGGTGAGGACCAGGCACGTAGGGTCCTCCATTTGGGGACACTAGAGAGCACCCACATCCCCCTTGCCAATGAAGAGTGTAACACAAGAATTGGGCACTCAGAACAATTTGCAATTCGTGGGAGTTCTGGAATTTCAAATTTTGGAGATTCTAGAGTGCTGGAACTTGCACCTTGGTGGTATTCAAGAACTCCCAGGGATGCTGAATTTCCAGCATTCCAAATGGTCCTGTCTGAGGGAGCAGACCTCCAGACCTCAGCGGTCCTCTTTGCTACCACTCAACTTCAAAGCTCCAAGATGATGCTGTGGGGCCCTCAAGGCTACCGGAAAAGTCTGGACAGACAACACTAGGAGGACAAAAGGGCAGGGCCATTCACAGGGCTCTGCAAGTGTCCCCCCAAATTAGTGGGAGCCTTTCTTATTTTTCTTTCTTTTTCCTTTTTAAGAAAAAAATTGTTCTCAGGGGAGAGAAACAAATATCTGTAGAGTCCTCCAGACAATTGGTCTATGTGTGTCTGTGTCTGTCTGTGACTCTGTCTGTGTAGCTGTCTGCTGGTCTCTCTCGGATTCGGAGCTGACAGAATTCATATCAGAAGAGTGAACGCAGGGACATCTGTGTGCGGAATGACTGTGCCTACTCGAACCTGCCAATCGCTCCTGGCACGAGCTGGGTAACAAATGCCTGTTACCTCGGAATGCTGGCGGGTGGGGGGAGGGTGGGGGAGGGCGCCTGGCACCACCCCGGCTGCTAAGCCCTGCCAAGGCCCCCTCCTGCCCGCTGCGGGTCCCGCCCCCTTCCCTGAGTTGGGGGCCCACGGAATTGGATTATCCATTAATTAGCAGTGATTAGAAAATTTGGGTGTCTCTCTGCTGGGCCAACCCGATCTCCTCCACCTCCCTAATTTCGATCCCCACTCCCCTCTGCCCTCTCCCCATGTTTTCCGGATTAACTCCGGGTTTCTACTGAGGGCAGGCTGCCAGTTGTTGATGGGGGGGTGGTGGCTCACGGAATGCAGGAGAAGGGGTCTCTTGAGGGAAGAAATCAGCCAAAGTTGCCAGGAGGAGTTTCTGTCGCTAAATGTGAGGGTCTGTGTAGATGCGTCGTTGGGCTGGGCTGTAGGGTGGGGCAGACATCTACAGGGACAGAGACCTGGAGAGAGGAAACTTGGAGGAAACGGAAGAAGGGAAGGAAGGGACCAGAGAAGGAGGCAAGAGGCCGGGGCAGCGCCGACTGGTTCTATCGGAGGCTTAGGAACCGGCACCGTCACCGCCATCCCGCGGGCCTCCGGGGCCTCCTGGCCTCCGGCCGTGCTCCAGGACCGTCAGCCCGCTCTGCTATGGGGGGTGGGAGGAGGAGGAGGGCGCCACGCCACAGCGGGTGCCAGCTGGGGGAGGGGGCCATTGCGAGGAGGGGCGGAGGGGCGGAGAGCACATCTAAAATTCCGAGACATCTGTTCACCCAGGGAGGAGACACCGCGGGAGAAGGCAGGGCGCCCCCGCCCCACGCGCTCTGCAGCCCAGTGCTCCAGGGCGGGACCTCCGCACCCCAGGCCACCTACGCGGGCCAGTGGGGGCAACGCGAGGGCGCCAGGCATGGGGCCAGGGCGTGTGGGGGTGGGGAGCGCAGGAGCTGTTTTCTGATGATGGTCCTCAGAAAGGGAGAAGCAGGGTTCAGGGGAGGGCTGCGTGGGACAGAGATCCTGAAAGGGAGGGTGTAGAGGGATATCTGTTGGAATAGATCCCCGCCCCCCAGCTCCTCCCATCCCCCCACTTGCCCACCGTCTCCCCTGCCAGAGCACCCACAGACACCCCCCATGTACACGTACACAGACTCCAGTGATCTCACACTCAGACATAAATCCTCCCATTTCTGTGAACACACGAAAGTCTGCATAACTGGCTCCTTTCCCACACAATCACTTATCCTTCAAGCAACTTTATTGGGTCCCTAGTCTGTGCTGGGCCTGGTCTGGATATTGGGGAGACGCAGTCCCCAGCCAGGAGCTGTCAGCCTGATGAGCGCATGCACCTGCCCACACCACAGCCCTGGCTCAGAGGCTCACAGGCTCAGACTCTGTTCTTAATGGAGGGTGGGAGCTGCAGGGAGGGAGTTCCAGTAGCAACACCCCCTCCCCCATCTGTAAGCAGCTTCCCCAGGAAAATCCAGGACAGAATCTGGGAGCCCCAGTAGGGAGTCCTGGACCCACTGCCAATCACTTGTCACCTTCTTACCTACTCCCTTTTGGCAGGAGCCCCAGCCCCAGGTTTTGCCTGAACAAGCTCCAACCCCACTTCCCACCAAGCCTGGATGACCACCTCTCTCTCCTTGGTGCCCTGGCCTGGCACCTACTCCTCCACCAGGGCTGCCCTAGCTGGGCTGACAGAGGCCAGGCCTCTCAGCTGGGAAATGTCCATGTGGTTGCTACTTAAAAACTGATTTATGAGGCCGTGGCGGCTGCGGAGGCTTGGCCTGCGGTCCTGGTAGTAATCAAGGGCATATGCCCATCTCGCCTGGCACTGCCCAGCTCATGAGCCCAGCCCTGGCCTCTGCTCTCCTGCTGGGAAGAGAGAGGCATAAAATGCACCAAGTCTCCTTTCTCTCCAAGCCATCTCTCTCCTCCTCCACTCTTTTCCTTTTCCTGTTCTTCTTCTTCCTTTTCCTCTCTCCCTCCTCCCTTCATCCTCCTCCTTCCCTCCCTCCCTTTCTCTTCCTTTTCTCCCAAGTGGCACGGACCAGCCTGTGTGCCGGGCTGGCGCTCACAGCTGCAGCCCATCTGCTATGATTGAATGGTGACAGTGATGAGACAGGAGCTGGGGGGAATGGGGGGACTTGGGGGCTGCCCTGCCACCCCTCACCCCTCCTGTGCCAGCCCCCACATGCTTCCTTGACCTCCAGAATGAGACCATCCATTTTGCTGGTGCAGAGTGGGGGAATCCCATCTCTCTAAGCAGTAAGGGAATTCTTTTCCTTCCAACTAGATTCCTGAAAAGGGACAAGAAACAAGCAGAGAGTAGGAAGAAAAGGGGGAAGGAGGGGAAAGAATTGGGGTTGGAAGAGAGGTCTGAAGAAATGACCCAAATCCACACCGGCTTGGTAGGGGGCTGGGGCACCAACATGGAGTAGGGCAGATGGTTGCAGCTCCAGGCTGGGCAGGGAGGCGCTGGTGTAGGTCCAGGGTCCAACTTCTTCAAGAATCCAGCCAACATCCTTGATAGTCCCTTGTGGAAAGACTCAGTGCCCTGTACCCTAGACTCTACCACCTTCTTTATCCTGGAGTTTCCCCTCTGCACCCCAGAAAACCTCTTGTCTCCCCCTCTTCAGGAGTAAATTTGAAGATCTGGGAAATAAAAGTCCTCCATAGTGCCCAAAGGGAGACCCACAGGTTGGACCTGAGGCTGTAGCAAGAAGGTCTAGTTAAACATGAAGAAGAACTTCCCAACTGATCCCAGTGCAAGGCCAAGACAACAACAATAATATAGAAGCTAACATAACATCCATTTGGAGCTCACTACATATCGGTAATCGACTTAAGCATTATACATGAGTTGATAATCACCCCAACATCCCCCTGAGGTCAAGTCTGTCATTCTACCTATACTACAGACAACGATGCTGAGGTACATGCGCCCAGCTGTAGCCTAGGCTTCTTCTATTTTGGTAGGAGAAAAAGAGAGTAACAGGAGGCCCGAAACTTTTTAGAAGGAGATCCAGTATCCTTTCTTCCCACTGACTCCTCTCCTGCCTCTCCTCTTCCTCTTCCTCTTCCTCTTCCTCTGCCTGCTCCATACCCTCCATCCACTAGTACCCACTCTCCAGTGCATGCCCACACATGTGGCTTTGCCTCCTGCCACTGCTCACACATGAATAGGTAGAAACACCCCAAGGAGGCGCCCACCCTCCCCACCCCACCATGAGGAAACCACACATGCACTTGACTGCGTCTGACCTCACCTTCCCCGCCAGAGCAGCTGCTCCTCACGTCGCAGCCCCGGCCCATGGGGTCTTTCTGCCTGGAGCCCTGGGTGAAGGATGCCACTGTGAACAGCTGCAGGGGTGAGCTGGAATTCCACTCTAATCTGGGCCCCTGGGAAGCTGGAGGGGAGCAGTTTGCTTCACCTGGCATATTCCCCATGCTTTCCCGGGACACTGGCATCTGTCTGGGCCTCTCCTGCCCTCTCTCTCCTGCCATCTGCATCTCCACCCTCCTCTCTCCTCTTTCTCAAGCCTCTTTCCTCTTCTCTCCTTTCTTTCATCTTTTCATCCATTCTTACACATTCTTACTCCTTTCCTTTCCTCTTTTTTTCTCTCCCTTGTCTTTCCTCATCCCTTCTCACTAGTTATATGATGACCCCCTTTAGTCATTGAAAATATCCCCCCTACCAGGAGAGTGGGCATACGTCATGTTCCATAAATTCCACAACTAATGCCGGGCACTGGCCCCGGTGGCTCACGCCTGTAATCCTAGCACTCTGGGAGGCCGAGGCGGGTGGATGGCTCAAGATCAGGAGTTCGAAACCAGCCTGAGCAAGAGCGAGACCTCGTCTCTACTATAAATAGAAAGAAATTAATTGGCCAACTAAAAATATATAGACAAAACTAGCCGGGCATGGTGGCACATGCCTGTAGTCCCAGCTACCTGGGAGGCTGAGGCAGAAGGATTGCTTGAGCCCAGGAGTTTGAGGTTGCTGTGAGCTAG
>CAUYRT010103913.1:0-11498 GCA_963574885.1 Lepilemur ruficaudatus
AGACCCCGTCTCTACTATAAATAGAAAGAAATTAATTGGACAACTAAAAATATATGTAAAAAATTAGCTGGGCATGGTGGCTCATGCCTGTAGTCCCAGCTACTCGGGAGGCTGAGGCAGAAGGATTGCTTGAGCCCAGGAGTTTGAGGTTGCTGTGAGCTAGGCTGACGCCATGGCACTCTACAGCCCGGGCAACAGAGTCAGACTCTGTCTCAAAAAAAAAAAAAAAAGAAAGAGATCTTTGTGTAGAAAGTCCAGTCTATGCGCCACTTCTGCTTCCCTATTACTATGGATCCATAGAACTGCCTTCATAATTGTACCCTAGAATAGAGACCCTCTGCTGCTCACATACGAGTAAGCAAAGCTTCATATATCCTTCCCGAGTGGGGCTCAGGCATTCCTGAATTACTAGCAGCCATGGGATGTGCCCCCAGCTGTCTAGCAATAGCTATCATTTCAATAATTCCACAAATATATTTATGTCCTTCTGTGTGCCAGGCACCATGGTAGTCGCCGGGTAAACAGCCTAACTAATGGTGTATAGAACATGGTTCCAACTTCAATGATGGCCAACTAGGATCAGAGCGGTAGATGCTGTGATGGGACCAGTATGGAGGGGATGTGGGAACAAGTGAAAGAGTACGTGCCTTGGGGTCTAAGAATCCTTTTCCAAAAGCTCCACCAGTAGTTCCCCCTCATGGGATTGTGAGTATGAAAGGGTGTGATGAGAAATGAGGCAAGGCCAGGGAGATAAGCAGGAGCCAGATTGTTCAAGGCCATCCAGAAGTTTACACTATAGCCTTGGGACAATGGCTACCATTAAAAGGATTTAAGCCGATTTATACTTTTTACTCTGTCAATGCAGCAGATGTATTAATATTGTGTTTTTGAAAGTGTGTTCTGAAAAACCTAGTTCCGTAAGATGCCTCACCAAAAAGGCTTCTGTGCCAAGTAAGTTTAGGAGATGATCTGTCCTGCATCTCTCTCCAAGAGTTATTACCACACCGAAGGTCACAAGAAATCTTGCAGCGAAGTGTGTTTAACTTTGTTTAACCTAGCACTGCCAAAATTCTGTTATGTCCCACAGAATAGAGCACACTACAGAAAGCTCTGTGTAGGAGAGAGTAAAAGTCGAAGGTGGTTCTAAATCCACTTAAATTCACAACAATTGCCTGGGCGCGTAGCCTGCGTCAAAGACCACGCTGCCCTTCCCATCTGCTCCACCAGAGTCACCAGTACCCAGAGCTCAAGGCCTTCACTAACCTCAAGTGGATGTGTTGAATTCTGACCTTTAAGTATTGAGGAACTAGCACCACAAAGGCAAAAATCCAGAAGTGTGAATTTGACTAGCTTTTTTCCAGCATTGGTACTTTGAGTGTGTTATATTAATATTTATCTCTATATAATAAAACCTCCTTATTAGGGGAAAAGGTCAGCCTTATTTAATGAAAATCTTAATTATGTAATATCTTTAAAGATATAGATTTTCATTACTTTTGAACCATGCACTCTGTCTAGCCTAACAATACTGGCCTCTTGGAGCTATTTTAATGATCTCCTTCTACCTACTAAATCAATTGTATGCAGGTGACATCTCCCATGAACTAGGAGTGTTTCGAAAGTTTGCTTCCTTAAGTATTTAAATATTCCTAGCAAGATTCTATTTACGTTATTAATTTTCACTTTTTATTAAGAAGGGGTTTACTAAGCCCTAGACCATGTCATAAATTTTGAAAGGAATATGAATTAATGGGGTTTATTTTCTTATTCATTTATTTTAATACGTATATAATGGTTTTATGGTTATTAGGGGAAAGGTTATCTAAAGTCCATGGCAGAGAAATTCTTTAAAAGCCTTTCATTCTGTTACACATATACTTCTCTCAGCTCTAAAAAATTTAATGCAACAAGGCATCTGACTCAGACAAGGTCTGGCTTTCATGTAAGATGTTGAACACTTCTGAAAAAAAAATTGTGAATAATTTATTAAAGGCCTATAATCAGCTAAACTGTTAACTTAAGAAATAATTACTTTTAATGACCAACAGTTATTGAAAACTTGCTCTATTCTAGGTTCTATTATTATCCCCCACTTCATTGGTGAAGAAACTGAGGCACAGAAAGAAGCTACAGGAACTTTCCCCAAACCACACAGCTTACAGTGGCAGAGACCTAATTTGAACCCAGACAGTCTGACCCCAGAGCACACAGGATGGGAGGAACATGTAACTAGGTTCCTAAGGTTCCTTCTAATTTTAAGGAAAATTAAAAACTAACATTACTGTGTTTTACCCAGATCTCATTTCAACAGAAGTCTGTTGCTGCGCAAGGCTTATAGCTGAGGAGTCACTTCTGCAGAAAGCTGTCTCTAGACAAGCCTCTTTCAGCCCCCATTCTGAGTTAGTGCCCTTCTCAGTGCCCCAAGAATCCTGGGCATTTCTCTGTCTTGGCACTTATATTATCACATTGTATTGTAACTATTTACTTGTAACTCTTTATTTACTCTCATTTGTGTCTTATTGGTCTTGGGACCTAACACAGGGCCTGTTGGTGACAGAGCTCCATAATGGATAAATGAATGGTACCCAATTTGCCAAAGTTACAAAATCAGAGAGAGAGTTGTGGCCAGTCCCGGGCAGTACTCCCCATGGAGAGTAGTACTGTGGCCATCCTCTTTAAACTATTTGAATGCAACATAAGAAAATCATAGGGAGATAGGATTCATTTTTCAAATGCCTGTTTCTCAGCCTTGGGGGTATTCTCTAACTTGAAGAGGTGCAAGGGTGGAAGAGAGGTGGAGTGACCCAACCTCCTAGGGACCCCTGCACTGTTCTCTGCCATCTGTCAGGAGCGGGAAGGGGCTCACATCTGTTGTGCGCCATAGCCAGGTGTCAGCTACTGGCCAAGGCATTTTCCATATATTAACCAATTTAATAATTCCAGCAACTCTAGGAGGTATATAAACTAGCACTGACCCAAATGTGCTTTTAACATATATGAATTCAACTATGCCCTCAGGATATATATATCCCTCTACTTCATCTGTACTCAGAATAAACAATGGATGGAAGGGGACTATAGATTTTGGAGCTGCTGAGAGGCAATAGAGGAATGCACCAAACCATGTGTACTGTACCTACTTTACATCATGGATGATGTAAGGTGCTATGGACTGAGCTTGTGTCCCGCAAAATCCATATGCTGAAATCCTAATGCCCAATATGATGGTATTGGGATGTGGAACTTTAGGGAGGTAATTAGGTCATGAGGGTGGAGCCCTCATAATGGGATTAGTGCCCTTATGAGAAGAAGCATGAGACAGCTTGCTTCTCTCTCTCTCTCTCTCTCTCTCTCTCTCTCTCTCTCTCTCTCTCTCTCTCTCTTTCTCTCTCTCTCTCTCTTTCTGCCATGTGAAGATACATCAAGAAGGCATCCACCTGTAAACCAGAAAGAGGGCCCTCACCAGGAAGAGAATCAGCCCACACATAGATCTTGGACTTCCTGGTCTTCAGAACTATGAGAAATAACTTTCTGTTCTTTAATCCACCCAGTCTATGGTATTTTTGTTATAGCAATTCAAGTTAAGAAAGATATAAAGGGTTTGAAGGTAATTACAGCTACATGCCTGAGAAAGGTATAACTCCATTACATTACTATTCCTATTTTATAGATGAGAAAATCAAGGCTTCTTTACATAGCTTGTATTCAGATTTGGTCCAAAGCCTTTGTTGTATGCACCTTCACACTGTCAGAATTCCCCTTTGTGTTGTCGTTATTGTAGGGAACCCACAGCCATTCTCTCTCTGCTTGTGTCATTTATTCAGCAAATATTTATTGACTATTGACAAGTCCTGTGCCGGGTGCAAAGGATGCATACTTGAAAAGAAACACTTTCCTCCCTAAGGGAGCTTAATAATGTAGTGGCGAGAAGGAAATGTAAATAATACAACAGGCTAGCAGAAGGGAAGTACAGTCAGCTCTTGACTGACCAGAGTTTAAGGGAGAATAGGAAAAGATTTGTCACAGTTAGAACGAAACTAGTAAAAAGGGGATTTTAAAAAAATTAGCCTAAACTTAGTTAGAATTATACTCAATATTAAAGGAGGGTTTACCATCCAATGCATATCATTCAAAAGGTAAAAATTCATCAGATACAATAGTTCAAGAGCACAAAGCATCACTTTCATTGTCTGATGAAAAACCGCCCAGAGGAATCTTGTTTAATGGTTTGATAGTGTCTGTTCCTTAGCTGTGCTCTCCCTTTTTAACGCTGGAACAAAGCCTAGGCAACATCAGTTTGTCTCTGAACAAACTAGGTTTTCACTTGTGCTCTAGACAGCCTAGGTCAGCGTTTTTTAAGCCACGTTGAGTCCTAAGAATTCCCTCAGAGGGGCCCAGGGTCTGCTGTATGGGCGAGCAGGCAATGGGCTGTGTCTTGGCCCCTCTTCAACTCAACTGCCTTCTTTTTCAAACGGAGTAAGATGTCCTTTGAGTAAAGGGTTCCACAGCTACAGAGAGTTTGGAAATAGTTCCGTGCTTCCTCTTGTTTTTGCTCCCTCCTCGGCTCGGCCCCCACCCGCCACCACACGTGGAGGACTCTGGTTCACGTTGGCTCCAAATTGGTTAAGTTTGGCTCTAAAGCTTAATGACCCACTTGTTTAATGTCAGGTCCTCAAATTTTTCTTCATTCGTCTGAGCTGGACCGGTTTAAGGATGGCCCAGCTGAGTGTGTGAAGGGTGGAGAAAAGGGTTCACTACAGCTGCAGGGGGCGGGGCCCGGGGCCGGACTTGCTCAGAAGAAACACCAGGATGATCTGTCTGGTGCGATCTTGGGGTAGGACTCTCTAGAGCCAAGCAAAGGTAGGCGGTTAATAAACTGCCTACTAAAAAGGATGTGTCCTGATATCATAGGCTTTTTGTCCTACTGGCTGGAATGTGCAAGTTTGAAAACGTGGGGAAGAGAGAGCTACTGGTGACCTAATGACCCTCGCTTTCTCCGCTGAGTAGATGCCAAACAAAGTGACGTCAAGGGCCACCAAATGGTTAACCTATCTGGAACATACACATGCTTTGGTCCAATCATGCCTCTCATTACTTGTTGGCTTTCGGTGAGGTCAAAAAATAATCTAGTGTTGAGATACGACAAGTTTAGGAGTAGGACATTATTAGCTCCTATGAAATTCAAAACAAGGATCTCAGCTTTGGGCTGAAGCTGTTTATTTCTTCTGCATCCCCTCCTGCAATGGTCTGCTAGAGAAAATCTTCAGCATCGAAAAAGCAAAAAGTCTGTGATGCCCCAACTACCATGAGAAACAGACCTAGGACAGGGGTGAAGTAATGGCTTCAGCAAGGTGGAGGTTCACTGAGCCAACTCTGGCTGCACCATCTGTGGATGAGTAACTTACCTATGCTGCAAAAAGGCAAGAGGACAAGTCGGATTGGCAAGGGACAGGGGTCTTCCCTACCTTAGTGTAGAAACAGTGTGACATATGTTGGTTAAAATGAGGCTCCAAACCATGGACACCTTCCTGTAGGTAGATGTTATACAGATTTGTAGTCATTAAACACTTTATTCCCCTACAAAAGCAATAATGTTATTCTTAAAAAAACTATGTTAATCTGCTCTAAGTATTGTTGTTTTTAGCTTCTCAATAACCCTACCCATGTCTCCGGGTAACAGAATAGCTTTATACCTTTTCAAAACTATCCTACCTGCCTTCTCAGCCCATGAGGGTTGCAGAGGGCTGGGGAGGCTAGACATCCCCTGGCCCCAGGGGTGTGCTGGTCACTCAGGCCGTGTTTGACTTGACCGTAACGATTGATTCAGAGATGAACATGTGACTCGGGCTGGTCCAGTTAAAGCTCTCTCTGGGAATTTTGCTGGCACTACCAGAAAAGAGACATCACTGAAAACAATGTATAGGTTGCTCAAAAATTTAAATATAGAACTACCATGTATGTGCCAGCAATCCCACTACTAAGTATATATCCAAAGGAAATGAAATCAGTTTGTCAAAGACATGTTTGCACTCCCAGGTTCGCTGCAGCATTATTCACAATAGCCAAGATATGGGATCAACCTAAGAATCCATCGACGGATGAATAACAAAAATGTGGTATATAGTATATGTACAACTGAATACTATTCAGCCTTAAAAAAGAAGGAAATCCTGTCATTTGCGACAACATGGATGAACCTGGAAGACATTACATTAATTGAAATCAGCCAGATACAGAAAGACAAATACCACATGATCTCATTTATACATGGAACCTAAAAAAATCAAATTCATAGAAACAGAGAGCAAAATGGTAATTACCAGAGGCTAGGGGATGAGGGGAGATATTGGTCAAAGGATACAAAATTTCAGTTAAACAGAAGGAATCATTTCAAGAATTCTATTGTATAACAGGGTGACTATAGGTAACAACAATGTATTATATACGTGAAAATTGCTATGACGGTAGTTTTAGTTTGTTTTTAGAGACAGGCTTTCACTATGTTGCCCAGGCTGGATTTGAACTCCTGGACTGAAGGGATCTTCCCTCAGCCTCCTGAGTAGCTAGGACTACCCATGTGAGCCGTGGTGCCCAGCTCATGTGAGAATAGATTTTAAGTGTTTTCATCACAAAAAAATAATAAGCATGTGAGGTAATGCATATGTTAATTAGCTTGATTTAGTCATTCCATAATGTATACGTATATTCAAACATCAGGTTGAACCCCCTAGATATATTCGATTTTCATTTGTCAATTAAAAAATTTAAAAATAATTTTTTAAAGAAATGTAAAACTAGGTTATAAAACAAATTACAAAAATATTCTTATCTTATGAAGTTATGTAATTTTGTGTATGTGAATTTAGCAAACTCTAGAAATCTAGTTAAACATCATTACTCTGGGATTTTTATCACCTTATTCTTTTCTGTATTGCTTTAATTCTATATGTATGTATGAGGTGTGTCTGGAAAGTATCCAGCCATTGTTAATAGAATGAGAATGGTTACGTGGTTGGATACTTTCTGGATAGAGCTTGTATAATAAAGAGAGAAAATGAAAACTTTCTATTTTCTAGAAAGAAAGAAAAAGAGAGAGAGAAGAAAGATAGGAAGGGAGGGAGACTCTGCAGAGAGGAAAGAATGGAAATGTCTGTAGTCTGAAGTTTGCCTAAATGATTTAGGAAAAGATTCAAGGAGGAGTCAATGCCATCTTATGAATCTGAAAAGGTACTGTCCAGCAGGGACAGATGAGGAGAGGGCATCTAGAAAGAGGAAACAACAAAGGTGAAAGTTCAGAAAAGTAAGAAACCATAATGTCTGAAGGCAAAAGTTGTGTGATATAGCTAAATACATGTCAGTAAATTAGCAATTTACCCTTAATAACTAAGGCGGAGTTGATTAAAGTCTATGTTAACACACGGAGTTCCAAATCAGTATTACCTATGAAATTTACAAGGGAAAGAAAAATACTGTATCTCCAGGACACTGTTCTCTGTACCCAGTTGCTTAACCACATCTCTCCTGTGAGGTCTAATGAACAGAACCAACTTAACATGTCCAGAGCAAAACTCTGAATAGCCTCTCCAAATCTGCTCCTCCTCTGTGATGGTTAATTTCATGTGTCAATGTGACTGGGCCATGGGGTGCCCAGATATTTGGTCAGACATTATTCTGGGTGTTTCTGTGAGGGTGTTTTTGAATAAGATTAACATTTAAATTGATATTAATAGAATAAATAAATCAGCTTGCCGTCTCTAATATAAGTGGGCCTCATCTAATCAGTTGAAGGCCTGCAAAGAACAAAAAGGCTGACTCTCCCCTGAGGATGAGGAAATTTGTCCTGCCTGACTGCCTTTGAACTGGGACACCAGTTTTTTTTCCTGCCCTTGGGCTTGAACTGAAATATTGGCTCTTCCTGGGTCATAAGCCTGCCAGCCTTAGGACTGAAACTATGCCGTTGACTCTCCTGGGTCTCCAGCTTGCCAACTCACCTTGAAGATCTCGGGAATTACAGCCTCCATAATCACTTAGCCAACCTCTCTCTCTCTCTCTCTCTCTCTCTCTCTCTCTCTCTCTCTCTCTCCCTCCCCCACCCCTCCTCCCACCATCCTTCTCCTTCTCCCTCTCTCTCACCATAAATATTTATCCTATTTGTTCTATTTCTCTGGAGAACCCTAACTAATGCATCCTCTTTTTCCAGTGACAACAGTCTACCAGTGCCTTGCTATAAAAACCCTGGGGTCATCTTTGACTCTTCTCTTTCTCTCACTCACGGGTAAGATCCAACCCAAAGCAAATCACATCAGCCCTACCTTTAAAATCTATCCAGAATCTGACCACTACTTATCTTGTCTCCTGCTGCCATCGTGGCCTAAACCTGCATCATCTCTCACTTGAACCAAAGCAATGTGTCCTAATTTGTCTCCCTGCTAACACCCGGCCCCTTCACAGTCAGTTTTTCAGCACAGCAGCCTCAGAGATCCTTTTCAAACATGTCAGATCATGTCCATCCTCTGCTCAAAATCTGCTAGTAGTTCCCATCTCATTTGGAGTAAAATCCAAAGTCCTCACCTACAGGCCCTGCAGGATCTGGCTGTCCCGTGCACACCCCTGGCTCCATCTCCTACAATTCCTCCTTCACTCTGCTTCCTAGCCCTCTTGCCTATTTTTTTTTAAATATACCAAGACCTCTTTCTGTTGAAATGCTCTATTCCCAGATGTCTGCAGGGTCCATGCCTCATTCCCTTCAGCGATGTCCCTCAGAGACCTTCCCTGCCACCATCTCCCTGCATCCTTTTACCCTTCTTTGGGTCACTTTTCACCACCGGGCATAAGTGCATCTTATTTTATTTATCTTTTGAGTCCCCTTTGAGAACATAAGGCCTATGAAAGCAGGCAATTGCCTTGTTTCTCCATTTCCTGCACATGAAGCAGAGTCTGATATATAGAAGACACTCAATAACTATTTGCTAAAAAAAATAACTGTTTGCTCATGAATGAATTAAGTTTCTATCCATACATTGAAGGAGACAAGATACTTTTGATGTGGTAATACTTAATATCTATTATTGATCAGATACTATTTATTGGGCATTATGCCAATCATTTTACATAAATTAACTCATTTTGTCCTCACAATACCCTCAGGGGCACACAGCATTTTCTGAATGAGAAAACTGAGGCAGAGATAACTTTACTGATGTCTTGCAGCTGACAAGGGTTGGAACCTAGCTTCCGGTTCTGGCTGACTCCAGAGACCATGCATAGGTCTAGGTCTCCCAATTAGAATGGATTTTCTTGCAAATGCATTAAGAGATGCTGAAGAACAGCAAGAATTGAAAAGACTTATGCACTATATTTATGTTTCAGGGTTAAAAATATTCCCCACTATAGAGTATCTCTACCAGTTTGTAACCAAACAGCACAGCAGAGAGTAAACAGACAGTGGAAAAGCTCAGCGGACTCCTGTGTCGTTCACATTGTGACCTTTGAAGCAATTTAGTTGAGACTAACAAGGTAACAGCAAAGACTTGTTTGGAAAGCTTTCCTGGGTCTTGCATGCCTTATAAATGTGGTAGGAGCTTTACAAGCTCATTTGAAGATGCAGGCAGTCCTTTTTGCCCTTGTGGATTTATTCATTTGTGTATCCAACAAATATTTATTAAGCACCCTCGGGTGTCAGGCACAGTTCTAGGCACTAGGAATATAGACATTTCCTCTCATGAATGACCCTCCTCACCTGTAATGAAATGGAGCTTATATATCATAGCAACTTGGATCTAAGTTCTGCAATCAAAGCGACTTGGGTTCAGATGGCAGGCAGCCCTGCTGTTACAGGCTGCATGACATCAGGCAAGTTACATAACTTTTCTAAATCTCAGTTTCTTTATTTATAAAATGGAGGCAACATTGATTATAAGATCTACCACACCAGTTTATTGGAGGGTTAAATGAGCTTGCGTAATGCACAGGAAAGGTAGTAAGGATTCATAAGTCAACTATCTATGATGATGAGGTTGGGCTTATCAAATCTTTGTGATATTGAGTATGGTTTTGTATATAATGACAGATTTAGAATTTTAAGTTTCTCTTCCCTTCAGTGCCAAAGAGCTTGTTCAAATTTTAGTGTTTTGAAAGAATGCTAGTTTAGTCAACATTTTCAGCTGGAGTGCCAAACCTTGCGATGAAGTCATAGGGTCTTGTACTCACAATTAGACACCATAATAGAACTATTAAAAGAACTCTGATTCATTAATTTGTTGATTCTTCCTTCTGGGGCTATCTGGGAAAGCTGCCCATGTGTAGACAGCTCCTTTGGCTATCTCCCTCTGCCTTTCAAACCCTCAAAACAAAGTTCTTAAGTACCTCATAATGGGTCCGTGAGATTGTTGATTTTGTTTATAACATGTCAGAAGCAATGATTTTTATACTACTAATAGACTCGTTACAAAGTATAGGGATATCTCAGGTGGTTTCCGAATGGACCAAATAGTCATATTTATTCAGAGGCCCTTTCTGCTTTAACAAACATTAGACCAGGAGTTAGGAGACATAAATTCAAAGCCTAGGTCTGATACTAATCAACTGTTTGATTTTGATTTCATTGGTGCTTTATTATCTTAACTGTTTTTAGCAGAAGGTTAATGTCTGTATCATCTTCTTGCTTCAAAATTCTTTTCTTTCTCATGAATAAAGCTAATCAGCAAGAAATTGATTCCGTTTGCTACGTGGAAGTGAATTTGAAGATGCAGGAACCCATCAAGGAACAGGGAAGCTAGAGTTGGAAACACTGTTACAGACCCCTACAACAAGATAGCAAAAAAGGTTAAAGTGGTAACATATATATCCTTCAAAGGAAAAATCAAAAGCATAAAGATATATAATAGCCACATTCATCTCCTTAAAAAATATTTGAACAATAGTGCCTATTAAAGACCCATTAAAATGCAAATGCTAATATATCTAATACCATTTACAAAAAGTTGAAACCTGAGACCTTCCTTGCTGGCTGTTGAGTGATTCTAACCAAAGTCACGGCAGTTAGAATCAATATCAGATTTGAGATTCTGTCCAGACCAACGCTTCAGAGAAGGCTGGTCTTCAGATGAGGAGTTATAACTTTTTGAGGACTTTGGAATCCTTTGAGATTAAAGGGACACTTTGAGTCTGAGCTCTGGATGACAGATTTAATAAAATGTTCTAGTTTAGGCCGGGCGTGGTAGCTCACGCCTGTAATCCTAGCACTCTGGGAGGCCGAGGCGGGTGGATAGCTCAAGGTCAGGAGTTCAAGACCAGCCTGAGCAGGAGCGAGACCCCGTCTCTACTATAAATAGAAAGAAATTAATTGGACAACTAAAAATATATGTAAAAAATGAGTCGGGCATGGTGGCACATGCCTGTAGTCCCAGCTACTCGGGAGGCTGAGGCAGAAGGATTGCTTGAGCCCAGGAGTTTGAGGTTGCTGTGAGCTAGGCTGACGCCACAGCACTCTAGCCCAG
>CAUYRT010103917.1:0-12121 GCA_963574885.1 Lepilemur ruficaudatus
GCTTGAATTCACCGGGAGATGCCCATCATTGCTTACAGAAGTACCGCTGTCCCTCTGTATCAACAGGGAAAATTGGTTCTAGGAACTGCCCCCCCCCCCGCCCACCCACCCTCCAGGATACCAAAATCTTTGGATGCTCAAGTCCCTTATATATAACGGCTTAATATTTGCACATGCTCCTGTACACTTTAAATCATTTCTAGATTACGTATATCTAAAACAATGTAAATGCTATGTAAATAGTTGTTATACTTTACTTGTATCATTTGTGTTATTTTCATTTTTTTGAATATTTTTGATCCACAGTTAGTTGAATCTGTGGATGTGGAACCCAGGAGACAGAGGGCCCACTCTAATTCCACTCTCTTATATGTGTGAGCTTCATTTCTGCTCCTAGGCAGCTGTGTCTAGAGAAAAATATCCAACTGTACAGACCGGTCTTCCTCTAAATTCATGATCACAAACCTCGAACAGTCCCTTCTTGCTACCTGGTAATCACACCTGTCTGGTCCATTCTCTCTCCCACTCTCCTAGATGTCTACTTCATACCACTTTCCTCAAAACTCCCACACATCTCCTGCCTCTTCCTCATTTCCAGCTGAAGACCTTGCTCCTGTTGCTCTAGGAAAATAAATACAATCATAAGAGGCCCTGCACAAACACTTACTCACCTGCATTAAGGTCTCCATACCTGTATATTCTGCACTCTCTCCTATTACTATGAATTGGCCATGCTGCCATCCAAAGCCAAAATCTGCATTTGGACACCAGATCAAGAAAATAATTATAGCAATTCTACCCTCTCTCCTCTATCATTCACTTCTCCCTCTCCACTGGACTTTTGCCCCTCTGCCCACAAATTACTCACCCCGTTATATTTTTTAAAAGCCTTTCCTGAAAGCCCCTCACTCCCTCCCACCTTTAAAACAAACTCCATGTAAGAATTGCCTGTCTTCACAATCTCCATTTCATTCTTCCCATGCCTCTTGAACCCGCTTCAATCAGGTTTTCATCATTGTCACCAACACCATCCATATGACTGAATCCAAGGCTCAGGTGTCAGGCCTCTTGCAGGCTCAGAAGCCACACTGGCACAGCTGACCTACTTCCTTCCCCAGGCTTCCAGGACACCACGTTCTCCTGGTCTGCTCCTAAAGCTCTGGTAGCTCCACCCATTCCCAATCTCCTTTGCTTGTTCCTCTTTACTGCCCAGGTCTCTAAATGTTGCAGAGTCCCAGCATTCAGTTCAAGATGACCGTTTCTTTTTTATCTACATTTACTCCCTTAATGATTGCATTCACTCCTGTGGTTTTTAAACCTTTGGTTATACTGATGACCCTCCAACTGTTTTGCTAATCTGAACCCCTACAGAGTGTAATTCCAGATTTGTACATCCAACTGCTTATCTGATAGCCCCACTTGGATATCTAACAGACATCTCAAAGTGAACATATCTAAAACCAAGCTCCTGACATTCACCCTCAAACATGCTACCCAGTTTCCCCATCTCAATGTACAGAAACAGTTTCTCAGGTCAAAAATGTTGCAGTCATCCCTGGCTCCATTCTGTTTCTCCTTTCTTTTATGGGCACATGTGCATACCTACACACACACACACACACACACACTCTCTCTCTCTCTCCATATCCAATCTGTCAGCAAAGCCTATCGGCACAACTTCTAAATTATCCTCAAATCCTACACTTCTCACCATCTCTACTGCTACCACTTGATCCAATTATCTCATCATCTTTTGTTTGGGTCATTTAAATAGCCTCCTAATTGATTTCTCTTGCTTCTATACCTGCCCCATTCATACTGTTCTCAACAGAGCAACCAGAGTAATTGTTAAAACCTAAGCAGGATTTTGTCATTTCCGCCTTGACTCAAAATCCTCTAATAGTTTGTCATCTCACTCCAAATAATACTTTAGAAGGCCCTACACAAACTGGCAACCCTGACCTCACATCTCGTATCTCAAGCAATTAATTTGCTGTTTCTTCTTTCTGGGAAGTTCTTGCACTATATATCCACTTAGCTCATGACCTTCCTTCCTGCAGGTCTTTGAGCAAATGTCATCTTCTCAGGCAATATTTGCTGAATGAATGAATGAATGAACCAATGCTGTCAATAAAACTACTGTGCTGACTCAGGCTTCTACTCCCTGAGATGAAAGAAGAGGCAAGGAACAAGAATCTAGATAGACATCAAGCCATTAGCTGACAACAAGGGCTGTATCCACAGTCATAGTAATATTTTTGTCACATAAGGAAACAGAAAACCAAATGTCCAACAATACAACTGCTTGGTAAGGATGAAATTAGAACAAAGAGACTTAAATTATCTGGTAAAATACAAAAAAAATTAAGCATTCCAGTTACACACTAGAACTGCTCTCAAAATGTGACCTCAAATTGGTGCCAGTCTGCACACTGTTACTGGTTCCTGAGAAAACAAGAACAGAAATTAAGAGTAAGCATTTAGAAACTTTATAGCAATTTGACTTTGTTGTGATATGTTAGTGAACAGGTCTCCTTGACCAGTTTGGGTCCTATGTGGTAGAAACTGCATAGTAGTCATGTGCAGAATGACTACTAGTGATTTTATTAAAAAAAAAAAAAAAAAAAAGCTGGTTCTTCACCACCAATAGTTTGAGGAGCACTACCATAAAGTGTATCTTTTCAGTGGCCAAAATACAACCATCTACCTACTTACCTACCAGATATACCAGATAATATTTCTTCTTTTATATATGTAAAAAAAATTTTTTAATTCAAATGTCTACTCAATTTTCTTTTCACAACATATACCCATAACAGATTACAACTTGAAGATTTTCAGGTTTTTTGTTTTTTAACTGACAGCAGTGATAGATTTACTTCTTCTTGGTTGACTACTTTTCAGTCTTCCTAGAGATGAACAATCCTGTCTTTGGTATATAAAATCTACTGACCATTTTTCACAGAGCTTCCTTACATCAAAGTGTCCATTATAACATTATAATCTCTTTTCCTAAACCCCCTCAGTCCTCTCAATGTCCCCACAATCACAATCCCCTGCAATAACTTTATAATATCTGTAAGGGCAGGTACCATGTCTGAATTGATTTATTCCAGTATCAAGAATAGTTCCTGGCTCATAAGTTATTCAATAAACATTTATTGAGGAAATGAATGAATAAATGAATGCATCTTATATAGGCAAGCGAACTATAGGTGACCGAAAATGTGGAGGCCATCAACTGGCAAAAGGGAGAACATGTTTCTTTAACAAGAGGACACAAGACAATGCTATTACTCTCAAGTGTCATGTAGGTGAAAGAGCTTTGTCCCAGAAATTCACAATGCCCATCATTAGACAAAGCTAGTGAAACAGAAGTGGATTTTTCCAAGAGAATGCAAAAAAGTAAACAAAAATATTAAATCCACTTAGGATAACAAGCACAACAAAAAAAGCTGCCTTTGAATTAGAATTCCGTTAACATATTCCTGAATATTTATTGAACACCAACTAAAGCAAAAAACATGGCGGGATGGGGAGTAGGGGTGGGGGTTTGCAGGCAAATAGGTCCCCCTTCATGGTCCCTGAAGCAGAATTGATTGCTAAGCTAAAGGGTTCTAGTTGTCCTTTGTTTTTTCTAGCTTGATAAAAATAAGAAGTTTTATACTGCTGCGTATCAAAAGTCTGACTGGTTGTTCACAAGTGGCCCAGATTACTTAATATTTGACATTAATATTTGATAATTCTGATTTCTTAACAGTTACAAGTTTTTTTCCTGTTCCGGCAGGCCGGGAGTCCCAGACCTCCCCATCCCATTCTCATTCTGGTACATTATGCCCATTGAGGAATTGGAAATGCTGAGATAAATGAATGTATTGCATATCATAGGGGATAAAGGTAAGTAAAGGGTCAAAAAACACTCTCTAAGGGAGTCTTATGGGTCTTAGCTAAACCTTGAAAGATTATAGTAGCCGTCTGACAGGCAGACAGGGCTAGGAGAAGGGTCACTTTCATTTACTAATGCAACATTAAAATACTCTGTACTAACTACTTCTGCATGTTCTTGCTGGACCCATGGCAAACAACACTGGAAATGTATACCCTATGTCTGTGTGTTACCGCCCAGTAGATTAGAAGCTGTATTGCCAGCACCGACATCTCTAAGATTCAGTATCTAGTACACTTCCCTGCACATAGGAGACATTTGAAATTTAACTGAGAAGAAAATAAGCTTTCTCATTTAAGATTTACAAATACTTCTGCAGTAGCTTTTAACAATTACGTCATTCAGGTCAATTGCATACAGTGTTTTTCAGGAGATTTTGCTCTTTCAAATTTTGCCAAAACCACACAAATATTGTCATTTCTAATTCAAACATGATACCTAAATGTTCCCTTTTATTTAATCCTGATCTACATCACCTGTCTCATGATACAAATGTTAAAGGTTTACCAATTTACCACTTTGTATTAAATTACGAATTTGCCTTGAAGAGGGTTTTTATAAAACTATTACCCAAGTCCTGTACGGTGTAATTAAATAACTCAAACTAGCCCTTAGGGACCTCTTACTTTGAAATGAAATTTAAGAGCCAAAGAGTGCCTGTAACCTTTACTGAAGTCATGTCTAAAATGCTACTGTGAATTTAACAAACTAATCAGATCTCCACAGAAAAATCTGCTCACACTCATGGATGTACTAGTGAGTCTCACCATCACCAAAAAGGATCAATACGGAAATGATTTTAAAACAAGAGCATGTTTTTCAAAAGGTACTATGAACCTTAAAGCTGCAACTGTATCCGAGATTCAGGATAGCATCTCAGCAGATGAGGATATCACCTCCCCAGGTCTGTCAACTGTCCCTCCAGCCTCTGGCAGTTTTGAAGAGGATAGGAAGTAAGTTTGTCAAAGGTTAGCCTAGGTGATCCAAATCATCAATCACATCACAGGGCTCCTTCTACCAGCCAGGCCCCATAATAAGCGCTGGCGACACCAACGATAATCCAGACACAGTCCCTGCCTACAAGGAGCTCCAAAGTATTTATTTTATGCCAGATGTATAAGTTATCTGCTTAAAAACTACACATTTATATATACACACATTCACACATACACATATATGGACATATATGGATATATTTAGCAGGAAAATTATTCCGCTTACTTTAAGCTGTGTGTCTGAAGATTATCTCAAACTGTATCTAAGAACAGCCACAGGGATAGGACACTGGATCAGAATTAAAGACCAGAATTTTGATTCTCCTTAAGACACTGACATGCTGAGTGATCTCGATAAAAATCATTTCAGATTTCTGAATTTTAACTCTTCCTATTCAAATAGAAAAAGCAATTCTTTCCACCCTAAAGGCTACTATCTGAACAGTATGTGAAGCACCAGAAGTCTGACACAGGAGAAAGATGTATCACTGTTACATCATGGCCTCAAAAGAGAGATTTATAATAGTATGTATATAAAAATATACAATAAAATCAAAACATAGCACTGTTAATGAAGGAATTAATGAAGTAGTCACTTAAAGCTTATGCTTTGAAATGCCAAAAACCATGTGCAGTATTTAAGAAGGTGACCTACGGAGGACGGTGCAGACCCTCTGTCCTGTGCTCTCCTGTTGTAACTCCACGTTCCCCACCTTCCATCTGTCACACATCACCGCCAGAGTAATCTTTAGGAAGCACTCATTTCCTTAACATTTCTCTCTTGCTCAAAACCTTAGCCATTTCCTCTTTTTAGGAAATCATACCTAAATTCCAACTGCATGATTCTCCAAACCATCCACAATTGTGTACGTTATTTCCTACCACTTCCTAGCCAATATAGCCTCTTGCAGCCACATAAAAACATCAGGCCCAATCCCACATCATATTGTTCAAGTTGATCAAGTTCTTCTTCACCTTTCAAAACACCTCAATGAATATAAAAATCCAAAATAGTCTTCAAAGGCCCACTCAGGTGTTTCCTCCTCTATAAGGCTTTCCCTATTTTCCATCTTCACTAACTTTCCTTTAAACTCCTAAAATACCAATATTAAGTATTTATCACAAGTTCCCAACTAGTTTTTACCAACTCATGTGTCAGGACTATATCCCTTACTACCTAGGTGTACACTGAAAATGGTAAACACATAGAAGGAATATGTTTATATTCAGGAGAACAAACAGGCTGACTGGTATAGTGGTACCCAAAAGACATCTATGACCCTAATCCCTGGAACCTATGAATATGTTACAAGGCAAAAGGGACCTTGCAAATGTGATAGGGAGACTACTCTGTTTATCTGGGTGGGCCTAATCTTAACACATAAGCTCACAAAGCAGAGGGATGTAACAGAAGGGAAGTAAAAAATTCCTTAGAATTGGAATCAAGCTGCTGTTGCTGAAGAGCATCACATGGAAAATATGAGAAGGAACGTGAGCAGCCTTCAGGAGCAAAGACCAGCCCCTGGCCAAGAACAAGCCACAAATGGAGGCTTCCATCCTACAATCACAATTAACTAAATTCAGACAATCTGAATGAGCTTGGAAGGAGATTCGTCTTCACAGCTTCCAAAAAGGAACACAGACAGTCCTGCTGGCACCTTGATTTTAGCCTTTTGAGAGACTAAACAGAGGAACTAGTTGAGCCATTGAAACTGCCTTTTACAAATCAATAAGGGGGTAACAAGGTGAGAACCATGGTGAGGGCCTAAAACCCACCAAAGACACAGGCCTAGGTAAAAATAATAATAATCAGCCACTGCTCCCCCCACCCCCCGTTTGCTTCTCTATAATTGTGCCTCTGGAGTCACATAGCTGATGGTCATAAAGATTCTTAACGTTCTCTGTAGATAACATCACCTTTTCAAAACTTAAAGGTAGTTTCTATGGTATTTCCCAGGCCCTGCATTCCAGAGGATTGACTGGCTGATCCACCCAGACAAGGAGCCCATACCAAGACACTGACTCAACTGGAATTGTGACCCCAACTAGGAACTGAGTCAATACAAGAAGATGATTTCTACACACCTATAATTTGGCCTGGAACCTAAGCAATTAGCAAATTCAATCACCTAATCCCTGGCCCGCCAAACTACCTTTAAAAATCCCATCTCCCAAATTCTTGGAGATGTGGATTTGAGAAAACCCCCCCAACTTGTCTCCCCGCTTAGTGCTTTGCAGAATTAAACTCTTTCTCCATTTGCAACCATGACAGCCTCAGTTTACTGGCTCTTCTTTGTGAGCGGGCAATATAACCCAGTTGGGCAGCAACACCGTATCTTACCTATACTTGTGACATACAGAATCATGAAATAATGAGTGCTGTTTTAAGCTGATAAATTTGTGCTAATTTATTATGGCAGCAATAGGAAACTAATACACTCATAAATATGGCTGTACAAGATCAAACAAAAAGGCAGGCAGGAAGAAATGCAATTTCAGACATGCTATCCAAACATAAGTGGTTCTTCAGATGCTGGTAAATTGGTTACAAAAAGGATCAACATAACCTCTTGAACAGGGAAAGAACAGGCTTAATGTTTCAGTTTTTATTAGGGAAAACTTGGAGAGATTCACATACCCAAACTGAATTTTAAAGTCATGGAGGTCAAATATATTAGGAATATAGCATGTAAGACTATTTGCTTTGACTGCCTTTGATATAAAGAGATTTATATCAAAACTTCCAAACATTTGGGCAAAACATCCCCTTATGATCCAATGGGTTTTCTTTTACAGGATTAGAGGAACAGTCTGCACCACAAAACACAGCAAAGTTAAACAGCTGCATACAGAGAGATCGTACATATAGCCTTGTCATTAACACTAAAGAGATAACCATCTAAGGGCTCAACACAGCAAATACATAACTGCCCAAGAAGTTCTTAACTAAACTGACAAAACTGGATATAGATAAATCAGTGGAACCAGATAGGATTTATCCAGAAGCTCTAGAGGAACACAGGGTGAAACCGTGAACTTGGGTCAAAATCCTGATACTATGTCTCTTACAAAATCACCATGTCAACAGATAGTCCAGATATAACTGTAACCCCCACAAGAAGGGCTCCAAAGATTCTGGTAATGTGATATCTGCAATTTTTACCTGCCTAACTGACATAATAGCAAAAACACAATTAATGGCAATAATTTTTAATCTAATTAAAACAATTTTAAATAACTTTTTCTAAATGCAGAATAAAACATGCTCCATGAAAAAAGCCTTGGAATCAGGAAATCACAGGCACAAATGAAATCACCCATGATCCCAACATCCATAGATAATCACTACCATTAACATTCTGTTTAACAGTTTTCTGGTTTACATATATAGTATTTGTATTCTAATGTGTATTAACATCTTGTTTACAAACATAAAATCATATTTTAAATTTTTAGTATTATGGAAGGATAGATCTCATTTTTTAATCTCTTATTTAATTAACAGTAACCTCTATTTGTGGAAATATCAGTGGATTCAAAATTTCTAATCTTTTATATATAATTTCATACTCATCTCTGGATGCAATAGAGGCAAAATAAAATTCTGGCTTCACCATTCATTGGCTATGTAACACTGGACCAACTACTTAACCTTCTCTGCCTCAACTTCTTTATCTGTAAGATGAATAACCTCACAGAATTACAAGTGAGTTAGATGAATAATTATATGTAAAATGCTTAAAATAGTAATCAAAACATAGCAAGCAGTACAAAAATGCTAGCTATTATTGTTATTTCCAATAGGAAATCTGCAAAAGTGTAATTATTGGGTGGAAGGGCTCACACTTTTATTTTTTAACTGATATATAATCACACATATTTATGGGATACAGTGATGTTTTGATCCATACAACATATAGTGATTGGATCAGGATGATTAGCACATCCATCATCTCAAATATTTAAGTTGGGAACATTCAAAATCCTTCTGGCTATTTAAACTATGACTAACTACAGTCATCCTACAGCGCTACCTAACACTAGAACTTATTCCTCGTATCTAGCTATAATTTCGTATCCTTTAACAAATCTCTCCCTATCCCCCCCTTATCCCTCCCCCCTTCCCCACCTTTAGTATCCTCTGTTCTACTATTTACTCCTATGAGATCAACTGAATTTTTAGCTTCTGCGTATGAGAACATATGGTGTGTAACTTTCTGTTCCTGGCTTACTTAACATAATGTCCTTCCAGTTCCACCCATGTTGCCTTGAATGACCAGTTTTTTTTTTTATAGCTGAGTAGTATTCCATTGTGTATATATACCTCTTTTCTATTTTTCTATATCCATTTGTTGTTGGACACTTGAGTTGATTCCGTATTTTAGATATTGTGAATAGTACTGAAGTAAACATGGGAGTACAGATACCTCTTTGATATATTTACTGATTTCCTTTCTTTTGGATAAATGCCCAGTAGTGGGATCACCGTATTATATGATAGTTTTATTTGCAGTTTTTGAAGAGCCTCCATACTGTTCTCCATGCCGGTTTTACTAAGTTACATTCCCATCAATGGGTGTATAAGAATTCCCTTTTCTTTGCATCCTCACCAGCATTTGTTATTTTTTGGCTTTTTGATAATAGCCATCCTATCTGGGGTGAGATGATATCTTATTGTGGATCTGATTTGCATTTCCATAATTAGTGATGTTGAGCATTTTTGCAGATATTTGACCATTTGTATGTCTTCTTTTGAGAAATGTCTGCCCAAATCATTTGACCTTTTACTATTTTTTCTGATGTTAAAATGTTTGAGTTCCTTGTATATTATGGATATTAATTTCTTGTTGGATTAATAGTTTGCAAATACTGTCTCCCATTCTGTAGGTTGTCTTTATACTCTGTTGATTAGTTACTTTGCTGTGCAGAAGCTTTTTAGTTTGATATAATCCTGTTTATTTTTGCTTTTGTTGCCTGTGCTTTTGAGGTTTTATTCACAAAATCATTTCCCATATAAACATCCTGAAGCAAAAGGCTCACACTTTGAGAATTTTTAATATATATTGCTAGTTTGATCTTGAGAAAGAATAGTACAAAATAAGTTATTTGCCCTTAAGGAATGTATTTTTCTGCCTCTTACCAACACTGGGTATGCTATATAAGCTCATCCTATCTTGTAGGCAAACAAACCCAAAACTGTAAACATAAACATCTTACTAAAATACTTTGAAAAATAAATTATGTTTGACAAGAAAGTGCCTAAAACTGTAACTTAATTTGGCTCCTTAAGCACCCTGGTAAGATTTGCTACCAAAGAGAGATCACATAAAAAAACTCACAAACAAAATACCAAATGAATTACCATTAGACTAAGAAAAAATATTTAGTCAATGAGAACTGGCTAAAGATAGAACAAGGAATTTTTTTTCCAGAAAGAACAATTCCAACTGTAGTGTCAGGTGCTAGAATGGTCTTATCTACTGGTGACCTAGAAGAAGAAATGCACATGGAATTCTCTAGATGTGCTGGGAAAAGGAAGTGTTTGGTTTCAAGGCTAATCGATTATACAACATAGAAAAGCTGAGAGCCTTATCAGAAGAATGGTGGCTATCAACTTAGAGAGCTTGCAGGTAACACATTTAAGATAATAACTCAAGCTTACTCTAGGGATGACAGGCTTTGAACTATGAGTCTTGAAAAGTGACACATGCCTGGCTCTCTAAGTTGTTGTGGGTTATTTCCTAATTAAACAGGCACAGTAAGTTACCGCAAAAAGATAAAGTGTTGAGTGTCACCAGAAAGAGTATTAGAAACACAAAGCACTACTTCACTTCCTCTTCTATAGAATCAAGACACATCTCTAATGCTATACAGAATTTACACTGGTACAACTCAAGGAGTACACCAAACAAAAATAAGAGGATGTAAGAGTTCCACATACAGACCAAAAACGTGAATGCTCTACAAACAGAAGAGTAAATTGGGCATAAGTTTTTACATAATGATGAACACATGTGAATTATGGGGCACTCCTATAAACCCTAAAGATGTAGTTTACTGACTATCAGAGCATGTGCTGCTATTCTTTGAGAAAGTTTAAGAAATAAGTTCTTTCTAGAAATGGTTTAGACTAAAAATGTAACTAGGCTTAATAAGAGTTTTTATCCATTTATGAATGATATATATAATACAGGACAGGCTATAAAGAAAATCAGGACTGTTTGCTTATAACTCTAATCCCCTGAGATGACACAATAAAAGGCAAACCCATTTCTCTTCCCCTCCCCCAAGAAAAAAAATAGTCCCTGGTTGTCAACATCAGAAAACTAACAGCAGCTAATCTAACCCAAAATGGTACTTCATAGCTCCTTAAATGAGTGCTTTTTTCATGCCCTCAAATTATGAGTAATGAAGTCCATTACAGTTAATGAATTCCTCAGAAACAATGAGTTTTTCTTTGAATGATTTTTGTATCAATTTCTTTTAAAGTAAATATATCTACTACTGGATATGTTTCAGATTGTTGTCACACAATAGAGTTCTTTGCACTAGACTTCAGTGAACTTTCCGAAATTATCATTTATACAAACACATAACAATTCATCCAAAAGACTATTATACCCTAATTAACATATTTTTTGAACACTTTATGACAATATTGTTAGTAACACACTAGAAAATGAACGCAGGAAGAGGTTGTGGAAGCTCTAAAAAGACTTTAGGCATTTGGAGAATACTTTCATAAAAGATTCGACGATTATTTCTTAAAATGTAAAACAACCTTTTAAGTAAAATATTTAAAAGTTACTTATTATACTTTCCATTATTAGCCCGTGGCAAATAAATTCTAATCATAAAAGCTAGTTTTTGGTTTAAAGAATATGAAAAGTATCACCCAGCAGGATGGTGTGACATAGGTAGCTTCCATTCAAAGGGAGAGAAAGAGGAAGGGAGAGAAGAAGGGAGAGAGGGAGGGAGGGAGGCAGGGAAGAAGGGAGGGAGAGGAGAGAGGGGGGTAGAGGAGAGAGAGGGGAGGGAGAGGAGAGGGGGGAGGGAGAGGAGGGAGGGGGGAAGGAGGAAGAGGAGAGAGGGGGAAAGAAGAGGAGAGAGGAAGAAGAGGGAGGGGGGAGAAAGGAAGAGAAGAGAAAGGGGGAGAGAGGAAGAGAGAGAGGGGAGACAG
>CAUYRT010103919.1:0-32225 GCA_963574885.1 Lepilemur ruficaudatus
AAAAAAAAAAAAAAAAAATGTATAAAATTGAGAAACAAAGAACCAAAATTCTGACAGAAAAATGAGGAAAAGATAATTCATCAAAAAAGAGAGATCAAAAATCGCCTTCAGACGTGAAAAAAATGCTCAAACTCACTCGTAATTGAAGAAATTCATTTCTCAACTATTTAATTTGTGAAAATAAAGCAAATGTGAGAATACATTCTGTTGGTGAGGCTTTTTGGTGAAACTATGAGGAACTTTCATACATTCCTGATGGGTATGCAAATTGGCACAACACTTTTGGAGAGACATTGGGCAATGTCTAACCAAATTGTCTATGTATTTTCTTTTTGACCTAGCAATCCGACTTCTAGAGTATATGTCTCTGACAGTACAAAAATACATATGCATGAACTTACTCATTGCTGCATTGCTTGTAATTGCAAAACACTGGAAACAACTTAAGTGCCCATCATACCTAGGAGAGTGCTCATACATAGTTTACCCACACAGTGGAATACTATGCAACTATAAAAAGGAATGAGGAAAATCTCTAGAACAGATAAGGAATATTTTCCATGGCACATATTAAGTGGGAAAAAAAGTAGAACTCAAAAAAGAATCTACAGTATGTGAATCTTTGTTTAAGAAATCAGATATGAGAAAATGCGCAGATGTCTGTTCCTTTATGAAAAAGAAATTCAAGAAAGATAAACAGGATTTGAATAAACTCAAAGCATATCCCTCAAAAATACTTACCAGCAATGAAGGGAATGATAATAACTGTATAGTGAAGAAACCAGCAGGCCCTGCTTTAATGAAATGATCAAGGTAAATATCACCAGGTAAATAAGACAGATAAACATCACGAATTCTTTGATATGATGCCCTGAAAGACGACACATTTCTTCGGTATTATTGCCAGAATAGCATAACCTCACTCCAATCATGAAAAAACATTACACAAACCTAAATTAAAGGATATTCTACCAAATAACTGATCAGTATCCTTCCAAAAGTGCCAAAATTATGCAGGACAAGGAAAGACTGAGGAACTGTAGCAGTTTAGAGGCAAAAACTAGGGGAAAAATAACAACTAGATGCAATGCAGGGCGTCCCGGATAGGCTCCGGGACAGAAAGATGACAGAAAGGCAGAAAGATGACATGTGCTGGAAAACCACTGAGCTTCAAATGAAGTCTGCAGCTTAGTTAGTAATATTGCACCAGGGTTAATTTCCTATTCTTCATAATTGTATTATGATGACGAGAGAGATTAAACGTAAGTGGAAGCAGGGTGGGGGACATAAAGGAATTCTTTCTAGTATTTATCTAGGAACTTTCTGTAAGTCTAAAAGGACTTCAAAACAAAATGTCATTTTAAAACCAAAAATAAATAAATAGGTAAAATGGATCTCCTAACTTCTATTAAGGGTTTTCTGGAAACCTCCACCTTTCTACAACTCTCCTATAAAAATTTCAAAAACATTTCTAAAACCACTTTACCACTATTCTTAACTCGGAGTGATCAGAAGGGCAGCCTCGCAGGTGGCCAAATTAGTGAAGAGGAGAAGAGAGCTAGCAGGAAGAGGAAGTGGAGCATCTGAGGCAAAGACTTTTTAAATGACCTGTTTTGTGTTGCTAAATTTATTCATAACCTGGAATGGGCTACAACCACCACAAGGACGCAAAAATCATCAGGTAAATTCAAGGACTTTTAAAAAATGCATCCAACCACCTCCTGTCCAAAACATTCAAGCTTAACCTTTCTCCTGAAGATGCAATCTGCTGTTTACACCCTACCCGCATCCCAGACTCGGAGACCTAGATTGCCACGCGAGCAGAACCGTCACCTTGTCCTCATTCAGCAGGTTCTCTTTGTTACGTTATCAGCTTAAGATCCCGGGGGTATGTGGAGATGTGCCTGTTCATTGCCGAAAGATTTCATGCACAATTTATGTCCTTCACATAACTTTGTTCTTAAAAGCTATCTTTGGAATCCATTTCAATTATGTTTTCCCAGCAATCATAGAAGGGGGTGCCTACTGTTTTTGCATATTCAAAGTAAAAGAAACAAGACGAAGATCTCAGAATGATCAAGGTGCTCACAATACAAAGGCACTGGTAAAGCTTGCACCAGATCTAATATCTCCAGGCTCTGTACCTCTTTTATGGTCCAGAAAACGGAGCTACGCTAACAAAGCGTCTATGCGAGAACTGGTAGCCACGGTTAACCCAGCTGACATGGCACCAGCCACTGTATTCAGGTGTAGTGATGTGCTTGCCGTTGCTTAGCTCTTTCTGCTTTCACTACCCTCTTCACATATTTGAGTTAGTTTGATCCTCAAACCACATTGTAATGTAGGTAGGATAGATACTCCCTTTTAACAATCATAACACCATTCCATTTGCTTAAGACAATAGAAAGCCCTTTTATTTACACTACCTTATTTAGGTCCCATGAAGAGAAAAAATACAAAGTAGTAGTATCCCTATTGTTTAGATAACTGAGGTTCAGAGACTGACTGGTCCAAAAACACCTAAGTAGTGGGAGTTGGAGAGGAGATAGAACCTAAGAACAAGTCTTCTGACTATAATCTGGCCGTCTTTCCCCCACTGTGCCATGGCTGCACACCAAAAAGAGGATAAACTATAAGTTTTTGACTATAACTCCAAAACTGAGCCTACACATGACTTCACACTAGAAAGGACTTGAATGGGGTCATTCTGCTCAGCTGCTTGGCCACCACTGCTATCCCAACGAGACTGGGTAGGAATAGGGCATCCAAATAAGTTGTGCAAGTGAGAGCCACTTGATCAGCCGTCAGGCTGGGATCCAGGTAGTTATCTGTATGGATATCTGTGGCTCGCTTAGGAAACATTCCAAGGACTTTAGAAGAACCAGATAGTATAGACATTAATTCATTGATTAAAGCTCAGAAAGAATCACTAGTTATTTGAGATAGACATAGGGTGGCTCCTATTATCCAAAAAAAAAAAAAAAATGTCGTTGGGCCAGCTCTCTACCCTTTACTTCTTGCCCCACTATATTTTAAAGATACGGTGTGCACCTTGCTTAACCAAAGAGAACTGGGTTTCAGAATGAACAGGACTCCAGACTCATGCTCACCCTTCAGCATGCTGCTGGGGTCCATGATGGGCCAGAGCCTGACTATGAGCTTATGATAGAATAAAAGAACTAGGAAACTGAGGAGCTACAGGAGTGGGATGGGTGTGCAGAGAATCATGATTCCTGGCTACGCTGAGGATGACACCCCGGGGAAACCTTCTGGCCATCCCAGTCTCCGCCCCCGAGCTTAGATGGACAAAGCTCACTAATCTGGCAGCTGTCACTTTACTTACAGTGACATTAGCAATGTGACTGATTTTATCGCCAGCAGCCTGGACTCCAGCTGTCGCTGACCTGCGCAGGTAGAGCACATCCTCCGTGCAGCCTCCGCAATGGAGGCAGAGCTTCAAGGCCTTTTCCTCCAGGGCAAAGGGGATTTGTGTTTACCCTCTGTTTGTTTTTATGTATCAGTATTTCTGGAAACTTTCACATGTGCAAAGCAACATTCTGATAAATAGTGGAGTGTGGCACTGCGTGGCTTCCTGGAGCTGAAGGTCACAAGGAAGAGACCAAAACCGGTAAACTCGGGAAGGTTTTGGCCTGAACTTGTAAATCCAAACAATCTCACGGTTATGAAATGGAAAGTTTGTGGGGAAAAACAAATGCTTTGGTTATTACAGTGTTACTACATTCATAAAATATATTTCATGGGGGGGAGTTTACACAGGGGGTAATGAGATTTTTGCTTTATACATTATTTATAACTGCTTAATCCAGGTACTGTGGGTTATTTTTTTATTCCTTCGTTTTCACAGCTACAAAACACTTCAGTATTTCTAATTTATTTCTGCTTACAATACAGATGTTCTCAATTGTGTTTCTAACTACATTTCAACCGTTATGATCGTGTTTATTTGTTTGTGTCAGCACACAAGCAGGGGTTGAATGTGCAGCACACAATAGCAAGGCTTCACGAAGCCTGTAAAAAAGCCTCTTGTGCTTTCGTTACCAACAAATTAAAGTATGCTGGGCGTGGCACTATCTTTATCATCGGTGGTTTTAATCTTCAAATAATTCCCCCGCCGTTGAGTAGGCAGAGCGACAGGCTTCTCTTGGTACAGGAAGGTTGCATGCCTTAAAACAGCACTTTTCAAGATGACCATTTGGAAGCAACATTTGGAGAACATTTGGGTTATGTCCTCTAACTGAATTTCCAAGCTGTTGGTAACGGACTAAAGAAAATGCAGTCTGTACTGAGTACTAAGAAAGCAAGAGTGTAAGAGCCTTGAAGGTCATGTGTAAATATTGACATTTTAATTTTATTTGGTGTACCAAATTGGGCCCTCACGTGGCTTATCTTGCCATAAAACTCCTCACCCACTCACACTGCCCTGCAGATTGTCGGGGAAAGATTCGATCTGAGCAGCTGTGGGTGCTCTTCCTGCCTTTGCTAACAAGGCTGAGTTTTGTCTGTGCAAAACCTGAGTCAGAGGGGCGTTCCTCCCCTCTCGTCTCCACCACGGACTGATGCACCTAATTAGATAACAGAAATTTGCGGGCTGAATGTTCATGTAGTGACATGAAAGCCAAGACGCAAAAACAGTCAGAGAAAACAGCCTCCCACGCACTTACAGAGTCAAGTCAGGTGTCTAATACCAAAGTTATTTGGGGAACCAATAGCTCACTAATTTGGCCGGAACACCCTCTGTGTGTCCTCAGTGGCAGCGTGAGGAAGACATGCCAGCATGTCCTCAGGCTCTGTACCCTTCTCACAAACCAGGACTCCTCCTGCAGAACTTATTTTAATCAAGGCCAAATTCTGAAGGTGAGACACAGGCAACAGCCAGGCCTCGGCGCCAACAGCGGCGGTTAGGACTCCCCACGCACTTAACAACCTCTCCGAGACATTTGACTGCTGACCTACAGCAGCATTGCTTTGCTACGCCAAAGCAAAGAGCCCTGCTCATGTAGAACAGCCTGGCAGTTTGGTAACTTGCCAGAGGCTCCGGTCTCCCTGCAGTGAGGTCACTAGAATCATTTCCCTCCTGGAATACAGTCGATTGAAATGCAGGTCCGGCAGAAATTAGGGGCCAGAGAGTTAAACATGGAGGAACCGGGGCCACCTCAAATGGTCTTTGGCCTAAAAGGTTTTCTCTAAGTGAAAAGAAGGAAATTAAATGTGGGAACAAAATGATCTTTTAATGCTTCATAACTCAAATTCTCTGACTTACCTCAAAACGAGGGAAATGGTATAAAAGACCGACCCCGTTTTTTACCCGCTGCTTTCGAGTTTGAAAGGTGCTCCTCAAACATTAATGATCTGGCCTCTGTGCCCAAATAAATGTCATGATTTACAACTCATGCTCACGGTTGCGATGCTAATCACGCTGCCCTACTCCAGCCTTCTAAGTCTTGCCCAGTTCAACTATTGAAATAGTGCACCAGATGAAAGCAACTAGAAAATATACATTGTCTTGTTTTGTTTTGTTTTGTTTTTAAGTGGTACTGAGTGGACAGAATTCCCAGGTGGGCAAATGTCTGGGGCCCCTCACATATTCCTCTGCACCCCAGCCCCAACCCGCACCTCCTTGGCATGGCCCCTCCATCCCCACTAATGAAATTTCAAGGTTCTTCTACCTCCACTAATCTCTTTCAACCATTGGAAAATAAGGTCCATACCTACCTTAGGGTACCTGCCTTCATGAATTAGTTTCGTGTTTTGCACAGACCAAGAGAATTTCCATTTTAAGAGAAGGAAATAAAGCCAAAGGAATGAAAAGTTACAGATGGAATGTCACACACCATGGCACCTGGATAAAACATAATCTGGAGCAGGGCAGTATACACTCGGCATTCCTAAAGTAGGCAAGCCAGTCAAGTCAGTACCTATGAGGCAGGTTCCATTAATTTCAGGACCAGGCACTGCCCCCCAACACACACACCCCTTTCCACTATGATGTCTTAGGCGCAGTATAGAACTGCTCTGACTACCTACTCAGAACCTGAAACTAAACTAACGGAGTCTAGCTGCCCTGCTTATTCTCAAGACCCTATTGCCTCCCATGTCCCCAGAAAGAAAGGAGCAGTGGTTTAAAAAACATTCCAGAAATGGATGAAAAGCATGTTAGAGTTTCCCTGAAACATCTACGTTAAAGGGGCCCAGTTCACTGTTTTTATAACGATTTTGATTACTCTGGCTAGCCCCAAATCATTTCGGCCTGAAGTCTACGATGCCTCCTTGCCAGTGTGGTCTCCTCCTGTCACTCATACTTGAGCCCACAGAGGTGGGAGTGGAGATAGAGAAGACTTGTTTCATCTGAGATTGTGAAAATGATGGCTTTTATCAAGCTCAGTGTCATAAGTTTTCTTCTATGAGAAGGAAGAGTGTACTTTCCAGTGAGCAATAGTTCTTTATTACATAGAAATGGCTCCTAATTCTCAGCAGATAGAGCATTTGAGAAAACAGGGGTGTTCTCCCAAGGCACGGAGAATAATGTGATGGTCAATGTGATTGACTGTTGCAAGCTTCAGTAGCTAGTTGTAGTGTGATATCTTGAAACATGGGAGAGAAAAGTGCCTGCTGGCCAAGGGAGGCCACTGCTGGGAGAAGCATAAACATCCCAAAAAGCTACCAGATCAACTGCCATTTTCAAAATTATCATTAAAAGCAGTAAGAGTAGAAAACTTAGGCTGTGTTTACTGGGTTCACAAAACATCCTCCCAAAACGGGAAAAATTCAATTTTCCATGAAGTTTGAAATCTCTAATTGTCTGGCATCATTTCCAGGCATGTAGAAAAAAATTCATTTTTCTTTTCATCTGGATTAGTGCATCTCCATCAGTGTGCACATCAGAAGCACCTGGGGAGTTATGAGGGTTTGGAAGTCTTTTTTTGTTTGCTTATTTGTTTGTTTTCAAAATATGTGGTCATTCCCCACCACAAATCTATACTGAAATCAAATTGCATAGTTTACGTCAAATAAACGTATACATTAAAAAATTCCCCAAGTAAATTCTGAGATTGACCCCTGATTCAGTGACACTAATACAAACACTTTAATTTATCTTTGAACGTTGGGGTGACCAATCTTCAGATTTGAAGCCCACAACTTCTTACCTTGGTCCATGAAGGCATGAAAGGAGAGAGAGTGTAAAGACTAAGGACAACCTTGACAAAAGTGAACATAAATTTAAGGGATTTAGGATGCAAAATAAAATAAGCAAAGAACTCTGTCTTCCTTGTCTTCTTAACGCTACTCGTCTTGGCTCTCAATGGTGCTCAGAGGTCCTTCCTCCTGTACCTACTCTCTAAAGGATGACTGTATCCCATGGCCCTCTCCCTTCTCCCCTTGAATACCTGGCTAGACGATCTCACCTGCTTCCTTCACTTCAAGAACTGGGTATTTAACTCCTGGATTAGTCTGCTGGGGCAGCCATGGCAAAGTCCCACAGAACTGCAGACCCACTGGGTATCTTAAAACAACATAAATGTATTTTCTCACAGTTCTGGAGGCTGGAAGTCCAAGATCAAGATGTCTGCAGGTTTGGTTTCTTCTGAGGCCTATTGCCCTGGCTTCTGGATGGCCACTTTCTTGCTGTGTCCTCATGGGACCTTTCCTCTGTGCTGGCACTCTTGGTATCACTTCTTCTTCTTATGAGGACACCAGTCCTGCAGAATTGGGGCCCACCCTAATAATGTCATCTTAACGTAGTACCTCTTTAAAGACCCTATCCCCCAATACAGTCACATTCTAAGGTACTGAGGGTTAGAAAGTCAACATACAAATTTTGGGAGACACAATGTAACACACAACAACTCTGAGATTTATAACTCTAATGTGACGTGTTGATTGGCTCATATATTTGAAGAATTCTCACACAGAAAAGAGACAAGATATCTACGTTGCAAAACAAAGACCAATGTGTAGGAGATAGAGTTGCAGTGTTTATCAAACCTGGGTTCTATGGGTGGTACCCAGGGGTGACTTGGGGTATCCTTAGCATCTCTCTCCACAATCTTCATATAACTCCAAATTGTGTCAAAATAAGCACTCAAGCTAAGTAAAAACTTGGTGCTCATTAGACAAAGCAGCTTCAAGACTGCTTGATTCCCCCTCCTCTCCAGATTGCCGTCCCTCTACTTAGGAATTTCAGATTTTCCAACTTCCCAGAAGGATGAAAGCTATGCAGTGTGATCATTGTCAAGTCCTGCTGAACGGCGAGGGAGCTGGCATATGTAGAACTGCCTTGGCTTCTCGGGGTCTCCTCGGGTACATCTAGCTCAGATGAAATGGAGGGCCTGCGAAGCCCACCCACCGCACCACCACTTCTACCAATTCACAGGAGAATGAGGGAACAGCAAAAGACCAAATCTGGAACATACCTCTATAGACCCTGAAGCCTTAAGTAAGAAACTGTGAGATTTGTGGGAGTTTTAGAATGTTGATCTCTTCTTACACCCTACTAATCGCTTTCACTGAAGAAGTAGCAGGACCAGCTTTCTCAGGTCATTATCACCTGACCTTGACAACTGGACTCACCTGCTGCCTCTCCAGATCATGCCCAGTCAGTTATGTGGTCATGGCCACATGCAGCCTGGGAGCCAGACCCAAGTGAATCAAGAAAAATACTTGAACCAGTGAGGGACAACTAACATCAGGTGATATTTTAAGGCAAATTCTTGAATGCCTACACTATTTCTGTCTTTGCTAAGAAGCATACTTGCAATCTGATCAGTAGAGTATATGCAGCACTGGCTTTCATAATATTTTTGTAGGAATCAATACAGTGTGACCAAATTGGTGTCAATAGGTTAGATTCTTATTTGTCATTATTGAGGGTTTTCATTTCTTCATTGAAAAACTATTGGTTCACATCATGCCATTTGACTTCTGGTTCAAGTGCTTTCAAAGAAACTGATTTCTTGAAATGTATTCTTGAAAGCCTGACCATCTAACAGTTGGGAATTCTGAGTCAGGACTGTACGGCAGACTAAAGATGACTGAGATGGGAAGGGATGGGGGTGACCAAGGACAATAATATTACGTGTACAAATAGATGTTTGCCAACCCAATCGAGAAGAGCAAATGGAACAACCATCAATAAAAAGTGGGAAAACACATTTTGATTTAAACTTTGAAAAGTAGCCAAGTGTCCCAATACCTTTCCCATTAGAAAAAAAGTGCAGCTACTATTCAAAGGAAAAATGTTGGGGGGGAGAGTACATTAACAAAAGGAGTTTCATTTCAATTTCTAAGCCTCATAAGCAATCATCCTCATCATCTTTCAATTGTGCAAGTTTTCACAGTCTTCAAAGTCACAAATATTATTTATTCATCCAACAAACATGCACTGAGTTCCTCCTCCGCACCAAGCGTCATGCTAGACACGGGAGATACAAATGCAAAGAAATAAAACTTCGTAGAAGCAATCAATCTCTTGCCCTGAACAAATTTAAGCAAGGGAAAAGTTTTTGCAAAGATCAGAATGGGACAACGATTTTTGAACGTGCATTTCCCCCCAGAATTCCCAAAACCTAGTAATGAGAAAGGAGAAAAAAGAAATCACCAATTTCCCAGTATTTTGACAAAGCTATTTCACTGCTTCTCATTCGTTAGACTCTATTGCTAATCATCAGAGAGCTTCACGCAGTTTAAGGAGGCATCCCTCCTAAGCCTTTCTACAAGTTTCTAGGGATGCCCTAAGACCCACAGACATCTCTATTTGCCATACTCCTAGACTGAAAGGGGGTAGTATCCTTTCTACTTAATTGTAATAGGTTAGCCATTAGATTTACAAATAAACCTTGAGTACATTAATTTGAAAAGCAATTAAGTATCACCTATGATGTGTTACACACTGCGACTGCAGTTACAAGAGATGGCTAAGACCATGCCCCTGGCCACAATTAGTCCAGGAGGGGAGAGATACATGCAAAAAGCTAAGTAAAATAGAATGTAAAGCAAACGTTCTCCGATAATGGGAAGGGCATGTCCTAGGGCAGGCGTCCTCACCTAAATGTCCCTGCCCTCTCACTCCTGTCCTTGCCATGCTACACAATGCATGAGCATCCAAAGCCAACAGCTTCCAAGCTTTAGGCACCATATTCTGTTTGTATTTAAATTCTTCCAAATTCCTGAATGGGTTATGAAAGCATGTCCTCTGAGCCCTTCAGAAAACAATCCATCCCAATTTCACTTAGAAAAGATATAATATCAGATTAATCTTCTTGTTTTGATGGGGAATATTGAATCAGGTGACTAGACAGATACAGTGAATATTGACTTGAATGAAGATTCTGAGAAGGTCTCAAGATTTCCTGCTGGTCACATTGAAAAATGATTTGTACCAAGTGATACCACACAAGATGAATTCATAATGTTTAAACTACAGTGTCCTAAGGGTGCTGGTGGACTGGAGGAAAGTTTCTAAAGACATTCCTCAGCTTGTGTCCTTAGCTCTGTATTATCCAAACATGTCACACAATAATTTAGATGAAGGTGTGGCAATCATGCTCTATCAAAACGCCAACGCATTAGAAGAAATCTCAGAACATGGCAAATAACTGGCACTGGTCCATGATAAACATATTTTTGAAAGTTTCTAGAATGAATGAATGAATAAATGGGTCACACAGGTTTGAAAGAGGAACTTACACTAAGTAGATCATATGTAGCAGGATAAATTTAAGGTCCTACAGAAGGAGAGATTTTTCTGAGCAGTTTGATTGGGGTAGTCATTCTCTACCCCTGTAAAAAAGAAAGATAAAACATAAACAGAACAACTTAATATTCTAATCTTAGATTATATCAATAGAAGCGTAAAACCTAATACGAAGGAGGTAATAATCTACCCTGCACTGTCAGGCCTCATCTGGAGAGTTTTATTCAATTCTGGATGCTACATACTGAACTGACTTAAGGAAAAATAGAACAGTGAATAGGCTAAACATCATATCATGTGAGAAATAATTTATTATGTGTGATTATCATCATAAGCATGAAAAGAACTAAGTGCCAAGTGCCTTGCACGCATTTTCTCATTTGGTTCTCACATTTTGCCTGTAAGGCAAGTACTATTGCTATCCCCATTTCACAGATAAGAAAATAAAGGCTGGGGGCAGCCAGGCGACTCACCCAAAGTCAGGGAGGCCACAGGTGGGGCTGCCGTGAATCCCAACAAGGCTCCTCTGGTTCTAGAGCTTACATACTCAAGAAGAGGGGACGAATATTAGAAAGATTACCACATGGAAACAGGATTCATACTGGCTTTAAGAGGGATCATTAGAACCAAAGAATGGAAGTCACTGGGAAAATTGGCTCATGGCATGAAAAATGTATAATAATTCTTTTAGATGCCTCACACAGATCCCCTCCCAGGCTTTTCCACCCCATTTCAAATCAAATCGACTATTGCCTTGAATGAGGGCAATTATATTAATTGCAAAGAGTTTTCTGTTTTCTATCTACCAAGGCAGATTTTTAAGGTGGTGTCTTTCTGTGAGTCACATTTCTACGTCTCTCTCCATTTCTGTTCCTGTTAACTACTGCACAGATCTGAGTAATGCAAGTATTAAAGATGTTTAGCTTTGACTTTACAAAATATATCAGCTGTAGCTGCCCTTGAAAGCCAGGAATTGCTTTGTCCCGCCATGCCACCTTGAAACCAGGATGGGAGCTTTACAAGTCACCCCAGGTTTTGAAAAGAAGCGATCCATTTCCAAGTTGCAATCTACTTGAAATAATCTCCCCAATTACATGGAAGTAATTTACTCTATATTTACTTTCTGCTTTGGACTATCAAATATCTCTTCCTCTTACCCCCAGGGGCAGCAGCTGGGATTAAAATTTCCACTACCTGTCTTGCTGGGGTTGTATCGTTTAACTCTTTCATGTCCACATAGGAGCAGGGAAAGTTTGCATGAAATGATAACTCAAGTCCCAACTAGCCCTAAGATGTATTATTGCTATCTTAACCTTATTTATTTTACATTTAACCTGTTCCCAAAACTGTTTATTATTTTTACTAAAAATTATTTCCACAGCACTGAGGCTGGTTTATTAAAAAAACTAAGCAGTGGAAAGTAAAATATTTAAGTAACGAGTTGACCCATGCAATCCCAAACAAAAGAATGAGTGTATTGTTTTCTACAGGTCCAGGCAAAATTCAAGTGGTGCTGAACCCAAAGCCCCCCTCAGTTGGGTCGAGTCTCACCAATGGAGGCAGCCAGAGCACTTTTTGTCCCTAATTCCCTCTCCTGGGTATAACCCTCTGAATCTCAGAGCTTCATCCTGTCCAACCTCTCATGGAGAAGAAGAACAGTGTTTTGAAAATAAATCATGGTGTCTCACATCCCAGAACCATGGGTGAGCTTGACTTGCTTTTGTTTTTAATAATAAACTACTGGCCAGGTGCTCATGCTTACAATCCTAGCACGTTGGGAGGCAGAGGTGGGAGGATCACTTGAGGCCAGGAGTTCGAGACCAGCCTCAGCAAGAGCAAATAGAAAACTTAGCCAGGTGTGGTGGCATGTGCCTATAGTTCCAGCTATTGGGGAGGCTGAGGCAGGAGGATCACCCAGGAGTTTGAAGCTGCAGTGAGCTATGATGACACCATTGCACTTTAGACGGGATGGCAAACCCTGTCTCAAAAAAAGAGAAAGAGACTACTTTGTAGAGCTGGTTTCACAAAAAGCTGGGCAGAAGCACAGAGAGTTCCCATACACCCTTTCCCCACCTCACCCCAACTCCTAGAGCTTCCTGTGTTATTAACGTCTTGCATTAAGCATGACTTTTTTTTTTTTTCCTTTTTTGAGACGGACTCTTGGTATATTGCCCAGGCTGGCCTTGAGCTCATGGGTTTGAGTGACCCTCCCACCTCAGCCTTCTGAGTAGGTAGAACTACAGGAACCTGCCGCCGTAGCTGGCTGAGCATGACTTTTTGACAGGGCAGTCCAGGTTTGCTATTCTTAAGTTCCTTAATCTTTAAGATGACAGAGAAAGTGGTCAGGCCCATCGCTGGTCCAAATGGGACTCACTCAATCCTCAGGCTGTAAGCAGCTGCCAGGAGCAAGCCATTCCCCCTGCTAGGAAGTTTTTGCCACATCAACAGGAACCTGGCCCAGAAGCAAGGTCCCCTAAAAGCAGGCCAGCCAGGGGAGCAGGCAGGGAGCAGGAGGCAGGAACGGGCTCTGGCAAGAGCCCGAGAACAGCAAGTTTCAACAGGGTGCTTTTAGAGAGATTGTTGGCTACATTATTTTATTTAATTACAGTGGGATAATCCTTACATGGGTAAACTATTTATTAAAAACAAGGCCGTGCAGGAATCCGGCAAATGTCGTGATGCTGTTGTCGGGGAGAGTTGCCCCCACAAAGCGCTCCGTCGAGGTGTGCTGTGCCAGGAAATGCCTCTTCCTGGTGCCCTTTTCCTGCACCAGCTTTTAATTGCTAATGAATTAAACTTTCCGAGGAGATAAGAATAATGTTGCACACAGACTGCATGACTAACAAGGACGATATAAATAAAACCATTCCAAGCTTTATCTGCGGGAGGACAACAGTGCCTGTGTTCAAGTGAAGCCTGGGATGGCCCCCGCATGAGATTAGGTTGTCACTGCGGAAGCCAGGGCTTACACACTGTTAAAGGCCGAGCTAGTAAGTTCACTTAAGACATTAGGCCTAATTGTGCTGTTTGTCAGCAGGGGAACGTGTTCCCCCAAACTTAAACCATTCGATGCACCAGTGTGGGTCTGAGATTTATAAATATGCCAAGTGGACAGAGTCAACTACGCTCCGTGATGTTTATGAAAATAGACAAGATCCAGTCCTGGTGCATTCTGTACCTCCAGGATGATGTGTATTTCAACCTGGTCCTGGAGCTATCATAACAAGTAAACGTGAGGGGAAATGTTTGTGCTTTTATTTTTGGAAACTTGCCACAAAAATCTGTAAGCATCTCCTACAAAATACAGGGTTCTCTGTCCTACAAGTTGTTTGGGGGCACAGGGGCGTTTATTTATGGGTGGTTTCAAGCTCAAAACAGAAATGTCTTCATGACCAGGGGAAATGGCTGATGTCTAGAGTTCTGAGTCATGGTTTGAGCTTGGCTGTGGGACAGTAGAGTATCTTGTGGTTGATGTTTCTTGTCTATAAGGGGGTGTGGCGAGCTGTGAACACTATCCTTGTTATGGCTGTATGTTGAGTGCAAGAATCCTTTGGTGATGTAAGATCACCTAGAAGGGCTAGACATGTGGGGGGGCGGAAGAGGGTCAAGTCAACCAGGGTAGAAATCTGAGGCACTGGTAGCCAGGCCATCAGAATACTTTTGTTTGGGAATCACTCACCGTCAGTCAAGAGGCTTCAAAAATTAATTTAATTTGATTAATGGGAGATTGAAATCCCACACCAAGGCCTTAGGAAATTTCATGGTGAATTAAATGAAGTGGATCATTTCATACCTCAAACTTTTCCTGTGGCTTCCAGGCAGAATCCGTAATCTGGAAGAGTTTACGAGGCAATCACTCACCCCACAACACATCTGGACTCTGATTCCAACAGGTAGATGCTTGAGTCTACCCAGCCTTTCGCATTCGTACTCCCAACCTCTTTCTGTACATTTTCCAAATACTTTAAGTCACCCCGAAAGCCCCTCTTATCACTTAACACTCGACATAATCATTTAAGCTCATTGTAAAAATCTTCCACTTGTCTAGAAATGAGCTCATTAGTTCCTAAAACAATATCCTTTTCCCCGCACCTCACATTTCTTCCTAGAGGACTCCGCTCCTCCCTTTCCCTTACTTCAGACCCTGACCAAAGCCTACTGTGGCTCCAGGCTCCGACTTCCAATTCTTCATTCTCCCTCGTGCTCAGTTTCACTGGTGCACGCTCATATCACCTCAGTCTTCCGAGTCTTTCATCGTTCTGATCCATTCATAAATACTCTTTTTATCTTGTTTACATACTCAGTCAAGAACTTTCTACTGCCCTTCCTGGCTCAGCATCTTTCCTCTGTGTCAGTCTGGCTCCCATTTTTCCCCTAAGTCTGTCATCTGCTATTGAATATTTCATCCAGCGTCCATCGTTCCATCCCTCCATTTCGTGACTGCTCCCCTAGTGGGCACCACGTGCTGCTTTAAGTATTGGGAATAGAAAGACGAGTAGGATGCAGTCCTTGTTCTCACGGAGTTCACAGGGGAAGACGGACACACGTATGCAAGGTGTGTGGTTAATCACCACAGTGTGGTAAAGGCAGCAGGAGAGGAGCACAGAGGACCGGCCCAGGGCAGGGCTGCAAGGAGGAAATGGGAACAGTCATCTCCTCCTCCGCCATGTCCAGCCAGGCCAGTCTCCCTCAGCAACACCGGCGCCACGCCCCAGCTCATGTCTTCCCATGCTTTGGACCTTTCTATCCGAATCTTAGCTATTTTGCAAGATCATACTTGCCTCTACTTTGGGGAGCTTTTAGACTTTCACAGCACCCGATTTAGAAATTGTATTATATTCTCAAGTAGATTGCAGCCTCTAATTCCAGGGGAGTTGACTGTGTCTCAGTACTTCTTTTGTATTCCAGGAAGGGTGCCGCTGGGAACACAGGAGGCACTCAATGAAACATATCAGATGGGTAATTGATACCTGGATTTTCCTGACCCTCTTCTCCTCTTTTGTCAACATGAGTAATACCACATCTATGCATAGTAGGCACTTAATAAAAGGAAGACAGTGTGAGATATAAGAATATAAGAAAGAATAAGGACTTTGAAGTCAAACAGATCCAAGTTCAAATCCCAATTCAATTACCCTGGCTGTTTAGACTTGGGGAACTTTAACTTTCCTGAACCTCACGTTCCTTAAATGCAAAATGAGGACTGAAAAAGAACCAAAACAAACTTTATTTCCATCTAGGGGATAATTAAATGAGTCTGTGTATGTAAAATCCCTAGCACAGTGCTTCGCACATATTAGGGGACCAAAACATGCCAGATCCTGTCCCTCCCTCTATTCTTCCTCCTCTCTCCACCCCCACCCCTTCATGCCAGGAATAATTTGGCAAGGAGCAATAGAGACATTTAAAACTTCAACACCTGCATGCTTTTGGTTGCAAAACAGCACTTAAGCTTTTCTCAAGCACCCAACACAAAGCCTAGCGAGGACCTAGATTGTGTTTATCACACCCAGCTTGTCACAGGGAAAATATTGGCTCATGTATTATTTACTCTTAGTATGTGGGCATAAATGTAATAAAAACTCTGTGATCTTCAAGTTCTACAGCTCTCAAAAACATGTGATACTCTACATTTTTGACTGCCCTTCACTCAGTCAACTTGAATGTGAGACCCAAGGAAAATCCCTGTACATTCTTCTATCCACAGAAAGGGTTAAACGTTCCTACTACAAAAGGACTCAGTGTTCTAACTCTAAATGTCACGGGAACATGGCCTGCAATAGCTGAGGGCCATTGCATTATACAATTACCTATTTACTGGAGACAGTATATTTAATAACTAATCATCTAATCTAATAATACTGAAGAATATCAGACTCAAAGGTCAAGTGTTTAAGATTAGGGGGAAGGCAGCCTTAAAAGTACATTTAAAAGAGCCTCACAGATCAACAAGTCAGCCTCAGAGCCTGCCAAGCCATCATCTCATCCGGGCCAGTAGGGGGCTCAAAAATGTCACCACCATTTAAAACTCAGAATATTCGTTATATCTCCTCTATTCATAGGAGTTTTATTCCATGACATCTCTTAGTTAACAATTTCAGAAGATTATTTCACCTTGTGTAATGACAGATTAGTTGTATGAAGAAAAATGTTACACTTCAAGCTTTTCGATGTACTCTTGAGAGCTCTTGCCCAAAATGTTATTTTTCCCTCGGGACTTTCTTGTGTTAACAAGTTCTGTTTGCTCCCATTTGTGGTTCACTCTTCTGGACCTTTTTCTCAGACACCAAAGAGACAAGATAGTCCTCAAGATATTTGTGGTACAAATTCCACATTTTTCAAATACCTAAAAACCTCATAATGAAAAGTCACCCTTTCTTTCTCACTTTGGAAAGCCTGAACGGGTACTCTTCCTCATTCTTCCACAGAGGAATAGTCTTGTGACAGTTCAGATTCCCTAGATGAATCCCTTAAAGAATCACCACGTAGCGCTGACTCTCCGATATGTGCGCTTGGCCAGCAAGATGTTTATTTTTATTGCAAGTATTTGAGTCCTTTTCCTTGATGTTTTCATAAGTTACTCACTTCAGTCCCCTGATGGCTTCCAATCTTGATACTTTGCTCACAATTTCTCAGAGTAGAACATTTTTGGAGGAAGATCTAGATATCCCCACTTTTTCTAGGAAAAACAAAAAACATAAAAACTCTGTAACTGTCAGGACAGAATGGGTTATGCTGTGGTAACAAATTAACCCTGAAATCCCAGTGGATTATCAAAACAAAGATTAATTTTTGTTCCAATATATGCTCATCACAAGTTAGTGAGATCTCCTGCTCATATGGCTACTCAGACACCCAGGCTGCAGCTCCAGGTGGCTCCTCAGGGACCAAGGTTGAAGGCGATCACCCATCCGCTCGTGTCCCCACACCAGAAAGAAAATAAGACAAGGGGGAGCCCACCAGTGCTCTTCTATGCTGAGACCCAGAGTGAGCATCATCCCACTGCAGCGTACAGCCCATTAGCGAGCACCAACCACAAATGCCCCTAAGTACTGGGCAGCATGACTGACCTTCTCTGTGTGCAGAAACAGGAGATAAGAACCAAAACAGAATTAAAATATCAATACTTACTGCATACTTTAATCAAGATGAATGCAAATTGCTATTCTGCCGTTCGTTCCTCGATTTTTTTTCAATATTTTAAGATTTCTGTCAAGGTTTTACATTGTAGGTAATGAAAGAATTTCTAAGAATAAAGGTTGATACTTAACTAACTTTAAAATGTGAGGTCAAATTATGACTTGTTTCCCATCAAATTTCCTAACAAATCCCAAGTTCCTGAGTGAATGTTTGGACTCTTTAGCTTGCTTATTTCCATTAGTTCCCTTGGCTTGTTTCTCTTTGTTCAGAAGATAAATTCATAGCCAAAATAATGTCTAGCACAGTGCCTGACACATATATGTAAACGTTAAATATATATGCCAATGCTTAGGAATAACAGATAAATGCATGTGAAATTAGAAGCATCTATACCTAGAATATTCATATGAATTTCTAGACATATACTTAATGCTACAATAACAAAATCCAAAATCAGCATGCCTCATGTATTGCATATGATAACTAATGCCAAGGGCAGTACTGATCGCAGTAAAAGAATAATTAAAGGAAAGAACAGAAACTTCTCTGTTTTCCTCCAATTTTGGATCTGTCCCCGTTCTCCTTCCCATTTGCGTAGATTCTTATGATAAAGTTCCCATTTCTCAAGGAGCCAATGTTACACCAACCCTATACCAGGGGACACAACTCTGCTATCTGCATTGCCTGTCTGAAGGGGAGGAAGCCACCAATCCTCCTTGGAACATGAGGCCTCGTGGAAAATAATTGCAAACGGAGAGCTTCTCTTAGTAGAAAAAACTGCTGACCAGAACTGTGCAATGAGAATCCTCCATCTTGGAAGAGTCTGACTGAAAACTCAGCCATTCTCTGCTACTTATGTAAGAGAAGACTCTGTCAAAAAGAAGCCAAAATGAGGCAATATTCTCCATTGCCAGAATGGCTGGAGGCCCTCCAATTAAACTTTTCCTTAGGCATGAAAATAAGTATCCTGAGTGCTACTTGGTGGCAGGCAGTGTGCTAAGCACATCTCATGTACTACGGTTCTCCAGGGCGGAGGTTATGCACCCAGGATTTGTGCATAATGGATAGAAAATGTTAAAATATTTATTACTCTTTATTTGGTAATCTCATTATTTAATTTCCATTTTTGTATATTTAATTATTTTCATAATGCTGTATAAAGTACAATGGTACCTATATAAAAGAAACGCATACTCACACACACACATATGTTGAGAATATACAAATGGCAGTTTGCTCAGTTTTTTAACTGGTGAGACAGGATTACTGTTATTATCATTCCGGTTTGCAGAAAAGGAAACTGAGGCTTGAAGAGGTTAAAATGACTTGCTCACAGTGTCAGAGCTAGTACACAGCAAAGCTGGAATTCAAAGTGTCTAATTCCAAAGTCTATACGGTCTGGCGTGATCATTAAAGGAATTCCTGGTGTTCAAAGAGTAGTGCTTGAAAACCAAGCTCATTTGTGCCTGCAGAAATGCCAGCTTCTGGGGTAGGACAAACTCCATACTTTGATCATCTTCCACACTGAATTAGGAGGAAAAGCAGAAAAAAAGAAACTGAGGGTACCAATGCCAGACAGTCGCTATGTAGTAAATGCAAAAGAATTTAAAGAAAGTAAAAAAATCAAAGGGAAATACCATAATGTTTGGTTGACATCCTCTTTCTCACCCAGCCCCTTAATGTCTTTCTATGGAAATCATATTTCTGGCACCGATGGTCCACACTGTGTGAACTTGCAGATCCTAGCACTGAGGCCTTCAGAGACAATCGACATGGATTCAGACACTTAGAGCTTCATGTTGTCTGATTGGGCACCGAGGGATGTGCAACCCCCTGTGGTCCCTGAGAGCTACACCCACAAGAGAAACATTTTACATGGTTCAAAATACTTGGAGTTACGGTTATCTTCAATTTTCTTAACCAGTAATGAGTGATCCTTATGTTATACCAAAAAGCGCTAGACTCTCTGCAGGACATTCATTACACGAGGCTTTGAAGCTTAGGAAGAAGTTCGGAGTTTAAGGGGAAAATTTTAAAACAACTCTGCGTTAGACACATTAGAAAAAAATAGTGCAATGGAATTCTTTAGAGGTAACCAAGTTTCTCAGGATATCTTTGAGGCAGTGATAAAGATTTAATTTTTTAAAATCACTATCAAACCCTTTTGTGCAATATTTGCATAAGTTCTCGAACAATGGGACTGTTTTCATGTAAATTTCTTTTCAGAGCGATTTCTGCTTTCTGAAAGCAGTGTGACTGTAACTGGGTTCTACAAAGTGAACTTTCATTGCCTCCTGCGGAAGATGCTTTGTACTAATGATTTGAAAACTTGTGTCTCAAGCTTGGTGTTAGGTGATCTGTGGTTCAAAGTGTGAAAAGAGAAAGTGAGGGCGTTATTTTTTAGTTAATTCTGGCTAAGATGGGGGGAGTGCTCCCTAGACCTTCCAGGACTGCTGAAATCCAGAAACCCTTCGACAAAATCTAAAGAATCTAAGCAGTTGACCCCATCACAAGAGTGACCACGGAGAAAAAAGAAAAGCAATTCACTAATCTATGCCTGATTTCAGTGAGAAATTTTTCTGTGTTTCAAAACTCTGACTTTTTTCTCAAACTGCCCTTGCCACCTTGCTACCTGGGAACAGGGAGACCAGAAGTCAGCATGAATATGTAAAAAGGTGAGTTTTGTCAGAACTGCAGAAATAAGACTAGGTACCCATAGGGAACAAAGCTTTCACTCCTCTGAGGCTTCACTGTGACTAAGAAACAACTCTACCTGCTTTGTGACTTATTTTCCCAGATGTTTCTATCTGAAAATGGTAGTCAAAATCAATTAATCAATCTTTCCCTGCTATACCCATCCCTTTCCTGATTTCTCAAGGACCGCTGAGTTTTCTAATTCCTGGGCACTCTTAGGGAAGTTCAGGTTATTATAACAGAATTTTTTTAATGGCTGTTCTAAAACTCCATATCACATGTGCAAACTCCTCTCTACGTCTGCAGAGAACACTGCTCCTTGATTGTGTTTGAGTTTCAAAGAGAAAAAGCTCATAGCGGGTTAGATTACCCACAGTCCTCAGTGCAGGCCGCACAAAAATGTCAGCCCTAATGGCAAAGTTCAGGACATGACTGCGTTAGCTAATTTAATCATTTACCATGAAATACCAGTTATCTTCATCTCAGGTGCAGTCCTAAGTCAGCTGCATATTTTTATGTAATTGAATACTGACCCTACAAGGAAGAATACAAGGATTTTGTTTTTTAGTAAATATTGTTAGAAATGAAATGCTTCCACTGAGGGGAAAAAAAAAATACGTTATTCAAAGCACTATGAGCTTTCTCTTCAATGCTTGAAGAGCTACCACTGCCGCAGGCACGGGCTTTCGCTGGTGGCTTTCCTCCCTGCCACCACTTCTGGCGTATTCACACATCCCTTCCAGTCCGCCTTCCCTTTTTATTATTTTATGACCAAAGGTAGCGTTCTGCTTCCAAGGACGCCATTTGCACACTCAGGAAAAGCAGAAGAGCGCTCAGAGGGAACTGGGCTTTGCACCCAGCAGCACATTCTGCTGCGGTCCCCTCCGCCGCTTTGCAGATACCTGATGTATTGCAGGAGAAGCAAATGCAACAAGGCCAAGATGTCTTCATTTTCTGTCAAAGCGAGGCCTCCGCTCCAGTGTGATCGAGGCCCTGGATTTCCACAGCCAGCCGGTCAGACCCTATCAACAGCTGCGGCCAGCGGGGACCAGGCGGGAAACGGGAGGCCACGGAAGCCAAGGCGGGCCGCGCAGGCAGCTCTGTGTGTGACTGCAGCAAAGAGAGAGGCCAGGGCCCGAGGAAACCCCAGCAGCAAGGGAAAAACAGATTGACTCTCAGTGACTCATTTAGCTCCTGGATTGGACAGATCTCTCCCCTGCTGGCAATTTGGCTCTGCATCAATAGTTCGGATACCAGGCTGAATAGCTTAAAATAATTAGGGGGAAAAAATCTGCAAAACTGCTAGCCATCCAACTCTTCACTCTGTGCTGAAAGACACAGGACAAATGACATCTAGGTTATTAAATATGAAGTCACTGGATTTGCTGCCCATTTGGTCCAAAAGCAGAAAACTGGATAAAACTCAAATTTATAATTCGGCGTAGATGGCCTGTTTGTCCTTGAGGCAATCCATGAATTTTGGCCGGGCAGGCGCTGCGACATGTGGAAATAATGTGGGGGGGGAGGGGGAATGAACAATGTCTGAGTCCCCAACCACTGCCCCCCACTCAGCTTCCACCCCCTGGGAAAAAAAATGAAAATGTCAATAGAGAGTGTGAATGTGAAGACAAATGGAATCTGAGCCTGGAGTTTAGTAGCTGGCAGTTTAAACTTTATATACTTTAGGCCGACAGGCGGCTGGATTTCCTGTGCTTTATACCCAATGTACAAAAACAGAAGCAACAGGCTCATTTGGTATCAGTAAAGGTCAGTTAAAATTATAGAGACATCCTTTGGAGCAAATCCCCAGTCTTGTATTTGCATATTTATGAACTAGAGATTATGACAGGCCATTCCATTTATTAGAGCAGTGCTGCTATAGTTAATAGTCTGTCAGCATTTCCATTATAAACCCCGTTTTTCAGTGTTTTAATATCTCAGCTGTTAGAAATTGCATCAGGCTGAAAAGTGGTCTTCGGCCTCTCGGGCCCACGGCAGGGTGAGCTGGCGGTGGTGGTGGAGGGCTTTGGAACCAACAAAGGCGTTTAAATCAAGCTGTGGGTTTTACACTGGACATTAACGGTAAATAGAAAATTAAGGATTTTGAGGAGGGTCGTAGAACTCTTCTCCTCCCTCTCCATTCCCAAAATATCTTTCCCCTGTCTTGTCATCCTTTTCAGTGTGGGGGTTTTCGTTCTCTACTTAGAGGGAGGCCTGCTTGAGATTTTAGGGCAAGGAGTCAAAGTTTTGGCTTAGCTGAATAGTGTCCCTCCATTCACTGGCATTATGGGGTACAGGGAGAGCATCAGAGTAAAGCAAAGATTCCCATGACATTCATTCACCCCTTCTAGAGAGCACTGGCTGGTGAGTCTAAAATCGGCAGGATGGAGGCCCAGGGAGGAGCTGAGGTCTGGAGACAGTTTGCTGGCAGAATTCCCTCTTCCTCGGGGGAGGCCGATCTTTTTCTTAAAGCCTTCAGTGGATTGGATGGAACCCGCTCACATTGTGGCACAAAAAAATTAACTGTCACAGAGGGTTACTCAGTCTTTTGATTTAAATGTTAATCTCATCTTTAAAAAATATTTTCACATCAACATCCAGACATGTTTGACCAAATGGCTGGGTACCACGGTCTGGCCAAGTTGACAATATAAAATTAACCATCACAGGCATGAACAACACCATATTTTAAGCATCTCCCTATATATCAAGTCTTGGATTTGATCCTGATAATATAAAATTAATGACACAGTCCTTGTCCTCAAGGCACTTACGGTCTACCATCACATTGGTACCAAGTTTTTACAACAAAATTACAGAATCAGTAGCTGGTTCCATGCTTTGCTTTCTCCCTTCTATGACTCAGGATACACCCTGCACAGAGGCATAGCGGTGGGCGTGCTTTCAGGTGAATTCTCAAGAGAAGGCACTGGTATCCCATGACTCCTTATCCCAGGACTAGAAGAGAGTCTGCTCTTTCCAAACTAAATTCTTGTAATCTTGACCTGACATTAAGCTGTCAAGTAACTCACTGATACTCAAAGCTCCCGTGAGATCTAAGGAGTTGGAAAAAGAGGAAAGAGAAAGCAGGTTGCCTTCTCATTAGTAAGGCATTCATTAAAAAAAAAAAAAAAAAAATGCGCATTGACTCCTGTTACATGACTCCCTGATGTATTTTAGGAGGAGTCACATAAATGTATCCTCAACTGGACAACCTTCCTGGGGCAGATTGAAAATTTTCACGCTACTTGGCAGTGTTCTCAGTATTCCCCCTCCATAGACGCGTGCACCAACCCAAAAACCTTCATTAGAAGAAAACCTTCAGGGACAGTCTGACCCCGGGGAGTCCTCATGGGTCTAACAGCAGCCTCCGCGAGCTCCAACTTGGAGAGCTGCACTAAGTCGTGGAAGCAACTCTCCTTGCTCTGTCCCCTACGTTTCTTCTTGGAGTAGGTGACCTTTCTTTTGTTTACTCAAGATGCGTCACACTCCTGGACACACAGAGTAAGAACTCAAAGTCCTCTTATAGTGGTAGAGACTATCATCACTGCATCACTCAATTTTACTTTATTAAAAACTTGAAAAGTAAATATAAAAATGCATATTGCAGGTGCTGCCACTGTTGCTCGCTGGCTGAAAAAACAAACTGTTGCCTAAGAAGGCCAAAATGCACCAATTCAGTCCCCTGAGAGCGGCGGCCTACTATCCCACCAAGAGATGCGACATCCCACCTAAAGTACGGCTGCCCTCAGCACCTAGGAGCTAGGCTCAGCTTCCTTCCACCCTTCAGATTCCCCGTGAAACGAACAGGACTCACGTACGTGCTCTCAGCAGCATCCTTGAATGGGAGGAACAATTACGTAATAAGACACACACCAGGATGTGTGTGATTGTGTAATAACAGCAGGCCTCACTGCACTAGGCTGGTCGCCAATAACCACCTAGTCATGCTATTATATTAGAAGAACATAAGCCCTCAAGGCATGTTGAAATTATTCTGAGGATCTCTAAAGGCGACTTGACTGATCAAAGGAGAGCCTCAATTTAAAAAACAATAAAATAAATAATTTTTGGAAGTCTGAGGGTGATCCCAAAGAGTCACAGGAAATTACACCTACCCTCATAGAACCTACAGCGGAACACGGAGTGTTGTGTTACGATTCACTCAGGCCACCACAGGATTCAAGGCGACAGAATGCCAATAGGAAAAGAAAACCCAGAAGCCAGACGGAAGTCAGGTGACATGTCACCCTCTTCATAGTTGGCCAGAGTTCTGACTAAAGTAGAGTATTGTCTCAACCAGGAAAGTTTCAGCTTCTTTGGAGACTATCCTTCCTTAACAAAAAGACACCCCAAAGACTTTTTAAACTTCCCACGCTTTGAACTTCTCTGTTGTTCTGATAGTCATGGAATCAAAAACTAATCTTGGAAATGTGAGAGGATGAGACCTTGATTTGCAGTTGAACCTTCTCAGTGGTACTTTCCTTGAAGTGAAACTATGTGCTAGGATCAGGTTCCCACACCTTCTTTTTATATATATGTGCACACATTCCACATTTTTCTGTATATGCAAAGGAATTACATTTCTATCTCTCCTATTTTTCTGACTCATTTGGCAGGAATAAAACCTCATGCACCAAAAACAAGGCTGAATGAGATGAGAGGGAGCTAGGAGAGACATGTCTTGCAATTTATAAACTATTAGTTTGTCACTTCTTAGATGAGGTTGTACCCACTTCATAAGCAATACAAGTTATCATGTTAGGGCAAATAAACACGCATGTGCAATGCGCTACAAGTCTAAAACTGATATTTTGGTTTTTTATTGTGCTACTAGAGCCTTAAGATATAGAAGATCTGATTATTAGTCTAACGGGCTGAATTGTGTGTCCCCCCAATTCCCATGTTGAGGTCTTAACACCCAGTACCTCAGAATGTAACCATATGGGAAGATAAGGTCTTTAAAGAGGTAATAAGTCAAAATGAGGTTATTAGGGTGAGCCCTAATCCAGTACGATTGGTGTTCTCATAAGAACAGGAAATCTGGACACTCTGAAAGACAGACAGAGGGAAGACCACGCGAAGACACAGGAAGAAGGCAGCTATCTGCAAGCCGAGGAGAGAGGCCTCAAAAGTAACGAAACCTGCGGACACCTTGACTTGCACTTCTAGCCTCTGGAATTGTGAGAAAATAAATGTCTGTTGTTTAAGCTGCCCAGTCTGTGGTATTTTGTTATGGCAGACCTAGCAAACTAACATGGTCACTAATTTATTAAATCAACAATTTTTTTTTTTTTTTTTTTTTGGAGACATGGTCTTGCTCTGTCCTCTGGGTTAGAGTGCAGTGATGTCATCATAGCTCACTGCAGCCTCAAACTCCTGGGCTCCAGTGATCCTCCTGCCTCAGCCTCTCTAGGAGCTGGGCCTACAGGCTCACGCTACCACACCCAGCTAATTTTTTCTATTTCTGTAAAGCCAGGTTCTCACTCTTGCTCAGGCTGGTCTTAAACTCCAAGCCTCAAGCAATCTTCCTGCCTCAGCCTCCCCAAGTGCTAGGATTACAGGCATGAAACACCATGCCCAGCCAAAAAACGTTGTTTTTTTTTTTTTTTTTAACAATGCTGAGTATAAGTAATGAGAATACCCGTGGTGAGCAAAACAAGGTCCATGTTGTTTTAGGGCTTACAGTCTGCCAAACAATAATTTTGACAAGACATGCATGGGGAAGTCACCAAATATAGGTTTGAATCTACTATGTGTGTGGCACTTCCAAAATGCCACTTGTAAGCTGATTTTAAGTATTTTCAGTGATCTTAAAGGATATCAACCAAGCATTTCAGTCACCTTAACAACCAAACGTATTCAATGATTCAACAAATGACCTGCAAATAATGACTCAATCTAAACTCAATCTAAATTCCCATTAAGTCAAATTTGAACCAATACCTACAAAATTATTGGTACTTCTCCACAGGGTGCCAGAGCTGGCTCTCACCCACTTTAATTATGCACATCTTTCCCCAACTCCGAGTTCAGTGATATCACGTGAGTCACTTGAAATCGACCGAGCTGGGAGTATTTACACCACAGAAATTGTGAAAGGCCTCACGGCCCCCTCCTCTGGAGCCTGTTGTTAAATCATTGCCAGCACACTGCTCGTCGGGGTGAGGCCCTGTCACCAGAACAGCTCTGAGACACTTAGAAAGTGAAACTACAACAGAAAATGCTATAGGGGTAGAAAAAAATATAGGAGCAGAAAAATAAAGTGGAAGATTCTGGTATATAGTATATTAAATATGAAATGTCCGATGTCCTTAAGTGCTAAGTTTAACAGTTGATATCTCTGACATTTCACTTTGACACTTCTTGTTTTATTTTTATTGTAAAGGTACATCCTCATTCTTTCAAATGCACATTCTGATTTGTGATTAGCTTTCAAAATTTGTTTTAAAACAATTTTCGTGAAACCATGTAAAGTCAAAAATTCATGTTATTTTCAAATATGAGTTCCGTCGTGGAACCAATGCAGCACAGACAGCTCAAAATATCAGCGAAGTGTTCGGGAAGGACGTGGCTAATGAACGCACGGTACATCGATGGTTTGAGAAGTTCAGTTCTGGTGATTTTTATCTTGAAAATGAGCCACATGAGCGACCTGAGACCAAGCTGAAAGCTGTAGTGGAAGCGAATCCATCTCAACCTACGTATGAATTAGCAGCACATTTGATGTTACTATTCCAACAATATTGGAGCATTTGGAACAAATCAGCAAGGTAAAGAAGCTGGATAGATGGGTTCTACATGACTTAAACGAGCCTCAGAAGAGAAATCATCTCAAAGCTTGCCTTTCTTTGCTGTCATGACATAAAGGCAAACTATTTCTATACCATAGTGTTATGTGTGTTGAAAAATGGGTTCTTTTTGACAATTGCAAGCATTTGGCACAATGGCTGGATAAAGATGAAGTGCCGAAACAGTCCAAAACCAAATATTCATCAAAAAAAGCTAATGGTGTCTGTTTGGTGGTCCGGCGCTGGTATTATCCCCTACAGCTTCATGAAACCTGGTCAGTCAGACATTACAGCGGATGTCTACTGCAGCCAATCAGACAAAACGATGAGGATGGTTGTGATTAAGCAGCAGAGATTGGTCAATAGAGACGGGCCAATCCTCTTGCAAGACAACATTGGACCACATGTCACACAAACAACGCTGCTCAAACTACAGAAGCTGGACTTGGAAACTCTCTGTCATCCACTATATTCACCAGACCTTGCACCAACTGACCATCACTTCTTCCAGGCTTTGGACCACTTCTTGCAAGGAAAATATTCAATTTGCAACAAGCTGTGGAAAACGCCTTTCAAGATTTCATCGCCACTTATTCTTCAGGCTTATTCACTGCTGGCATAAACAAGCTACCATTAAGATGGCAAAACTCTGTGGATAGTTTAGGCACATACTTTGATTAATTGTACTGCTTCTTGTTTGAGATATAGTAAATTAAATTTTTTATTTGAGGTCAGACATTTCATATTTAATGACCTAGAACTAGGTCTGCTGCTGATCTCAAACTTTTCAGCCTGCACCCAAATCACGCAGAGACGTAGAGTGGGGCCAAGGATGTGCTTTTCCAACAAGTTCCCCGGCGATAGCACTGCACTAGGTTGCCAACACGGCTGTTTCTCTCCCCACCAGTCCTCACCTGGTTGAGGAGGGGTGGAGTTGCTTGGTAGGTGTGGCTAATTCCATTGGATTGGCAGCGCTTGGTAAGGGAAATCAATGGCTGTGTATAAACAATGTTTCAGCTGAAGCCCAGGGAAATGCTCCCTGGGGACGTGCAAACTGCCCACGGCCAAGGAGGCAGCACTGCCCACTATCACCCTAGCACAGAAAACAGTACATGCGAACACCTTCTTCCGGCCCTGAAGGTATTTTTATTACACCTGTGTAGAAGGTGGTTTGACTAAAACAGTTTGAGTCAGCATCTGCAGGAAGACACAGTCTTTGGAGCCATGGTGAATTATTTGTTTAGAAGGCAGGGCCCCTTAAGGCATGGGGTGTTGTCTTATTCGTACTTGGATCACCACAAGGCAAACTTTGCCCCTGGAAACAGAAAACTGCAAGCCACAAAGATGGAGAGAAAGTTAATACAACACAATTGGGAAGGTGGTTTCCCAAAATTTAGGAAATTTAGTTTAAAAAAATAAGGATGATAAAAGAATTCCATTGTATTCACATTTCTTAACCCTCTATAATGCTGAAGATCTGAAATTTGGTTGTAAGTAGATTGGCGATTTTTTTTTCAAATTATATTCCCAAGAAACAGATTAAAACTGAATACAGGTTGAAGTTTGGTTCTTCTACTACAGTAAACATGTAGTTACTGAAAGTGCTGGTGATAACACTGTCAGAAATTAAAAATCGTGGATGATTAATAAGAAATTGTTCGAAGAAATGATTCTTGCCACACAAAACATCAATGAGTTTGAAAATAACTTTCATTGATAAAGCATGTGCCTGTTAGGCATTCCAGAGGAATTTGATGGGAATAAACTTGATTGAATCTTTAAAAAGGTTTTTACTTGTTGGCTCAGATCTTTCTGCTAAATCCTTCAGTGTCAAAATGCTGTTGTGTTTTCCCTGACTGCTCTGGGCATACACCCTCACAAACTATGTTGTGTGAATCTGAGGACTGCATCATAGATCAGTTCCTGGGTTGCTCAAGAAATAGTTCAGGCTTTAACTCTGAAAAGCCTTCTGCTCACCAAGGCCCTCTGGGAGAAGCTTTTAACCAACACAAAAAAAAAAAAAGAAAGACAGAAAGAAATTAACCTCAAAAACAAACTTTGGAACCACTACAAACATGGAAGCCATGTGTACACCATGTTGTCAGCATTTCCTGAAGAAGCTGTGTGTGGGCTTCACTGCTCTGGGATGATAATCTGGAAATGATGAGCAATTCTTTTTATGTATTTTATTGTAGTAAAGGTCTAATAAAAGTTAAGTATTACAAATGTTAATAGTGCATTAATTGAAAGTTTAAACAATAATATGATACTATTTTTCCAACCACAAATTGGCAAAAATTGTTTACCGTGAGAACCTAGGGTTTGGTAAGGGAATGAAACAATGAGTGAACTGTCAGATGCAGTTTGTGGATGTGTGAACTGATGGAACCGGAACCTTTTTAGAGGACAACTTGGCAGTATCTATATTTATTCAAAGGAAAAAAAGATATTTTATAAAAAAGACACCCACTCCCAAATGTTTATAGCAGCACAGTTCACAATTGCAAAGATGTGGAAACAACCCGAGTGCCCATTAATACGTGAGTGGATTAATAAAGTATGGTTGGTGTATGTACCATGGAGTACTACTCAGCCATAAAAAATGGTGAACTAATACCTCTTTTATTAACCAGAATGGAACTAGAGACCATTCTTCTAAGTGAAGTATCACAAGAATAAAAAAACAAACACCACATGTACTCACCATTAAATTGGAATCAATCAATACTTATGTTCACATATGGAAATAACACTCAGGGGAACTCAAGCAGGTGGGAGGGTGGAGGAAGGGATGGGTGAATTCACACCTAACAGGTACATAACTTTGACTCAAGCTGTACAAAAGCAATTTATGTAACCTAAACATTAATACCCCCATAATATTCTGAAATTTAAAAAAAAATCCAAATATTCCTATCCTGTGAAGCAACAGAATGAATTAAACACAGAGTCTAGATTCAGAGATCCTGGGATCCAATCCTGGCTCTACCAGTTAGAGCCATGAGACCTCAATTAAGTTGCTTAACCTCTCTGAGCCCACGTTTATCATCTGCAAAATGGAGATAATCATAGCATCTACATCTCATAGGGTTTTTATGGGAATAAAAAATGTTGATATTTGTGAAGTGTTTACAATGGTGCCCTGTATGTAAGAAGCACCGTGTAACCTAAAATCCCAATTCTAGGAAAACATTCTATGAGAATTCTAGCCAAATGTCTAAGTTCAATGCGACACGACTTCTCACCACATGCAAATGGAAATGAACTCTAGATACCCATCACTGAGAAAATATGTAAATAAGTGATGGACATCCGTGTGACTGAATAGTTTACAGCCCTTTAAAGAACGAGGTAGAGCAACATGTACACCAAAATCAACACCCTGCTGAGTAAAACAGCAAACTGTAAAACAGTATGTTCAGTGCAATCCCATTATTGTAAAAGCAAACTCTGTGTGTGTGTACCCAAGAAGATACATGCCACACTTAGTGATCAACTCTGAGGACTGAAATGGGAGCTCGGGAAAAACTTTTAATTCTGACTTTATAAACTTCTCTGTTGTTCGAACCTTTGAAAATAAACTTGTGTTACTTTTATAATTAAAAAAGCTTTGAAATCATTAGTCTGAGCACAGTTTAGGTTTAAATAATTATTCTCTCTTTTCCTTAAAATTCAGAGTCGCAGCCATGGGATGAATGCTACTGTTATCATTGACATAGATGACCAGCCAGGAAATGAGATTGTATGAATAGTCCATTTAATTAAATGTTTTGGCCACTTAGATCTCTGCGAGCGTAAAATGTGGAAACACTTAGAAAATAAGCTTTCGTTATATAGTAAATAGGGGGTAATGAGACTCGGTCAATCTGTCAGAGATGTAAGCCTACCCTATCCTAAAGAAAAACAGGCCTAAAATATTTCAAATGCGATGTTATATTAAAAATCACAGTTTCAAACTGTGAAGCTAAACAAATCAGTTATTTTGGTTTATTGTCCTAGGGAAAGCCCAGTGTAACAGTTGAACAGGAACCAAGAGGAGGGGTAGCATTCTCAGCAGCCAGCACATTCATCTTATACCGTACTATCGTTGCCAAATTATCCTCAAAGACACTTCTGCAATAAAAGTATCTCTGTGTTAGTCAATGGAATCTGGAAACGTTAAAGTGAAAGAGACCTTGGAGCTCATATAGGTCAGTATCCACATTTCACAGAAGAGGACACTGAGTTCTGGAAAGATCATGGGACTTTGTGAGAACAAAACCAAACTACAGCTCAGGTCAACCGACCACTAGTACGGTGTGCTTTCCAATACAGTACTTTCCCAGTGCTTTTTGTATTAATGTAATGGTTAAAACATGCACAAGTATAATATAACACAACACAGAATACAAAAGTCCCCAGTTTAAAATTTACTTCTTATCCCTGTACTCCAAGTTCCAGTTCTTTTCCTCGATATAATCACCATTAGCAGTTGCTCTGGTAGTCTTTTAGGGATGCTCTCTGAATTTCTAAGCAAGTGTGTATGTATGCGTATGTGCGTGTGTACAGCATATTTTATATACAGTTGACCCTTGAACAACATGGGTTTGAACCACGCAGGTCCACTTATACATGGATTTCCTTCCACCTCTACCACTCTAGCAACAGCAAGAGCAACCCAACCCTGCCTCATCCTCCTCCTCCTCAGCCTACTCAACATGAAGACAACAAGGATGAAGACCTTTATGATGACCCACTGCCACTTAATGAATAATAAATATATTTTCTCTTCCTTATGATTTCCTTTTTCTCTTTTCTCTCTTTCATTTCTTTTTAAGAGACAGCATCTCTCTCTCACTCTGTTGAGGATAGGATGCAATGGCCTAAACATAGCTCATTGCAGCCTCAAA
>CAUYRT010103920.1:0-39019 GCA_963574885.1 Lepilemur ruficaudatus
CAAGCCTGACCATCCCCCAGACGGTGCACATCGCACTCATTATGTATGTATATATCCATCCCCTCCTCCCCCTCCCGTCTGCCTGACACCCGATAAATGTTGTTCCTGTGTGTCCACTTAGGTGTTGATCAGCTAATACCAACTGGCTGGTGAGTACATGTGGTGCCTGTCCATCCATTCTTGGGATACTTCACTTAGTAGAACGGGTTTCAGCTCCATCCAGGAAAATACAAGAGGTGTTACATCACCGTTGCTTCTTATAACTGAATAGTACTCCATGGTATACATATACCACATTTTATTAATCCACTCGTGTATTGATGGGCACTTGGGTTGTTTCCACAACTTTGCAATTGTGAATTGTGCTGCTGTAAACATTCGAGTGCAGGTGAATGACCACAAATCTTAAGTATATTTACCAACCAGGTTCACTTGCTCATTATCTGAGGATAATTTTTGCTAACACTGTTTTTCTTTCCCTCGAATATAAATTAACTCCCTCTTCACTCACTCATTGTTGATATCTATTTTATTTTATTTTATTTTATTTCATTTTATTTTATTTTAGACAGAGTCTTGCTCTGTCACCTGAGTTAGAGTACAGTGGCGTCAGCCTAGCTCACAGCAACCTCAAACTCCTGGGCTCAAGCAACCTCCTGCCTCAGCCTCCCAAGTAGCTGGGACTATAGGCGCATGTCACCACACTTGGCTAATTGTTCTATTTTCTGTTGAGATGGGGTCTCACTCTTCCTCAGGCTGGTCTCGAACTCCCAACCTCAAGTGATACTATTCCTGCCTCAGCCTCCCACCGTGCTGGGATTACAGGCATGAGCCACTGTGCCCAGACTGGTATCTTTATTTATTTCACTAAACAGAAAAGTAATTAGTTAAAAATTTCCTTATCTTCTCACTAACAAATCTAACCCATTTATGTCTGTACTCATACTGTAGTCTCTGCCTTTCTACCTGTTAAAATAGAGGAATTGTCTATGCTCCTGTATAAGGCCAAGTAACCTGGTTGTGCAAAGACCCAAGTAACCCAGTCGTGCAAGTGAGGATCCTCTCACCTACCTCTGCAGTTATCTTTCTCCTGAATACCACTTTTTCCTTTTCTTTGTGTTATTCTTACACAGCTAAATTATCATTCAAATTCAAGAATGACAGGAAACTGAAAACATAAGAGTTGTCACTCAGTGAAAAAAAGAGCGTACTTCATAAAGATGAAATACAAACATTAAAAAAAGTTAATGATATGCAAGAAAGAATAGGTTAAGAAATTTGTAGCTGAGTGTCTGTAAATAATGATATTAAACACATAGAAAAAGATGGAAGTAAACTACTGTGGAAAGACAGCATATAAGTAAAGTTGTACTTACAGTGAAATTGTTCAAGACAACTGTAGAGATATTGATTAACTTTACTATTGAAATGTTGAAATTAACCATTAAAAGAATAGAAATAGAGTACACATCTTTTGGCCCAGTAGAGAGGGAAAAGAGAATAAATAAAACATTATTAATCCAATAGTAGGCAAGAAATAAAGAAAGAGAAATCATACTAAAGAAGGGTAAGTAGAAAGCGCAAAACAAAATGGTATAGATAAATTGAAAAAAGAAGCAATCATACAGTATACAAATGAGTTAAATACATTAATTAGAAGACTGAGGGTGGTCATATTAGATTAAAAAATTCCAGCTATATAAAAAACACACATCTAAAACATAAGGACATAGAACATTTAAAACTAACTAAAAGAATATAAAAATGTACCAAAAAAGTAGTAACACAAAACTGGTGTGACTATACTAATATTAGACAAAATAGATTTAAAGATGAACATTATTAGAAGGAAGATATAAATTTGAAATTTTATGTGTCACTTAATGATGGGGACATGGTCTGAGAAATGTCTTGCTAGGTGATTTTGACATTGTGTAGTCATCATAGAGTGTACTTAAACAAACCTAGGTGATATAACCTACTACATACCTAGGCTATGTGGTATAGCCTATTGCTCCTAGACTGCAAATCTTTACAGCATGTTGCTATACTGAATACTGTAGGCGATTGTAACACAATGTTGAGCATTTGCGTACCTAACCATATCTAACATAGAAAAAGTACAGTACAAATATGACAGTATAATCTTATGGGACCACTGTTACATACGTGTTCTGTTATTGACCAAAACATCATTATGCAGTACATGACTGTACATATGTATGAGTTTATGTGTACATATGCATATACATATATTTATGAGTATATATGAAATAGAAGCAGAAAGAAAACCTAAACACAATAAAAGATTTTAATAAATTTCAGTAATTAAAAAACTAAACAGATACATGATTTGGAAACCTATGAAATATTTATAAACCAGCTTGATGTAATAAAAACATACAGAATCCTGCAACTAAAAATAGAGATCTCTCTCACACACCCACATACTTTCATTTGGCCAATGAGAGAATAGGTTCCCGGCTAACACTTCATGTAGTACTAAACTGACGCATCAGACAAGGTAAAACAATTCAAATCTCAGCTAAAATAAAGGCAGCCTGGCTATTTAAGATGGATTCAAAGAATAGTTCTGAATTGTTTCCTTAATCAATCCTGGTTCTGGAGAATCTTCTAACCCCTTCTTAAATACATTTACTTATATTTATTTGTCTCATAGTTGTTTGATATCTATAGTTCAGAGTTTTAAATACTTTGGCACAGCCACTTTCCTGACAGATGATTTAAATGATTCCAGACAAACACAGGATAAAATCACATTGATCAATGCTCAATCTAAAAATCAGTTCTCTACAAACCAAATCTTGAATCAACAACCATGGTAAGATCTGGAAACTCCTTAATTATCTGTTCTATAGCTCTGGATGAATAAGAAACAAAAGAAAGAACTAAGAATTTAAAAAGTTTTCACACGCATTTTCTGAGACATATTATTCTATAACCATGGTAACAAGTAGCCCCCTGAACTGGTTTGAAACCTGTTCAATATATGAACAATAACTCCCCTAAGTAAACGCCCTTTTGCAAGTCAATCCAACACTATCAGCAACCTGCTCCTGAAAGCTATCTAGTCAGAGACAGATTCACTCCAAAAATGTAACATACCTCAAGTGTCGATTGTACATGTCAGCAAAACTTCAAACCATCCATTTTCTCCATGCACAAACATGAGCAGCTGAAAGTTACTACAGAAAATAAAGTCGTCAGGCTGACTGATTTACATTAAAAAGCTAAACACAACACTCACCCATGCCACACAATCTTAAATGCACTGTCAGTAAGTTTACTTTGCTACCTTCCAAAAAATAATGTTCTATTTTATACCTACACCTCCATCCTCAAACTTCCCCACCAGTTTCTCCACCTAGCATGTATCTGAATATATAGCAGCTATCCAGGAACTCTATTTTATCTTTCTACCACAAAATAGACCAACTGCATTGATACCTCTTCCAGTGTTCTATGCAGTTGCAATAGAGGATGTGTCCTTCCCCTGCAAAGATCCAACCTTCCACCAGAAATCTGGATCCTGTCATACCTTTTCTTAAAGACAGTCCTTCAGTTTTACTTCTTCTTCCTTGCATCAAGAATCTCTTTTTTTTCTATTGGATTATCCCCATCATTATACAAAAATGTTCTAGTATTGCTAAACTTTTTTAAAAAAAATTTTTTAAGCTCATTTTTACTTCACATTTTTTTCATTTTTGGCTTCTGTTTGACAGCAAAAATTCCTGAAAGTGGCCTTTGCGCAGTTTCCATTTAACTCTCCTGCATTCCATTCTTCATTTCAACTCCTTCTACCTAATGAGCACTTTTCCATTCCTATCTTTATACACCTTTCAGCAACATTTAATACAGTCGGCCACTTCTGCACCCTGGAACCACTCTCCGCTCAGCCTCGGTGTGTGGCCCTGTACTCTCTGGGTGGGGGGATGACTCCTGATGATCGTCACCTCCCACGTGTCCTGTGTAACTCCCTCCCTTTGAGTGTGGGCTGGTTCTAGGGACTTGCTGCCAAATGCACAGAATATGACAAAAGTGATGGGATGATACTTCTGGGATTAGATTACAAAGTCTGGCTTCCATCTTGCTCACTCTCTCTTGCTCTCTTTTTCTTTCTTATAGAAGCCAGGTGCCATGCTGTGAGCTTCCCAGGTGGGAAAAAACTGAGGGAGGTCTCCAGTCAACAGCAAGCAAGGATCTGGAACCTGCCAACCGCTAGCTGGTGAGCTTGGAAGCAGATCCTCCCCAGGTGAGTCGTGAGGTGACTGTTGCCCCAGCCATACCTCACTGGCAGCCTGAAAGGAACCTCTGGCCAGAGGACCCAGTTAAACTAAGCCTGGATTCCTAATACACAGAAACTGTGAGAAAATAAATATTTGTTGCTTTAAGCTGCTAAATCTCAGGGTAATTTGTTATACAGTTATAGATAACTAACACATACGGTTTACCTCAGAGGTCAACAAACCACAGCCCATGTGCCAAATCTGAGCTCCCACCTGCTTTTGTACTGCCTGTGAGCTAAGAACAGGTTTTGCATTTTTAAATAGTTGAAAGTGAATAAAAACAACAATATTTCATGAAGCATAAAAATTATATAAAATTCAATTGTATCCATAAATAAAGCTTTTTTGGAACATAGCCACATACATTCATTTATGTATGGCCTATGGCTGCTTTTGTACCGTAACTGTAGAATTAAGTAGCTGTGACAGAGACTCCTTGTGGCTTGCTAAGCCTAGAATACTTGACTCTTTTACAGTGAAAGTTTTCCATTCCTTCTCCACTGTCTTTGCTGGCTCTACCCCCTCTGCTCTAACTCTAAATCTCACTTTCTCAGAGCTCTGTCCTAGGCCTTCAATGGCTTCAAATGTTTATGTGCGTGTGCGTGTGTGTGTGTGTGTGTGTGTGTACACATAGATGGTACTCAAAACGGTGGGAATGGTTTGCATGTCTCTCTTTCTCTGTGTCTCTGTCTCTATCATATATCATGTAACATGCTATGAACATTGTATGATACAACATATATAATGTTTATGTTATACATTCTATATTACCCTCTATTTGCTGTTTGTACTTGTATCTAATATCTAATAAGCTGCTCAAGCTTAACATGTCAAAAATAGAAGTCCTCTGCTTCCTGCTTCCTCCAAGCCTGATTTTCTTCTATTCTTTCCCCTCTCAGAAGATATGACCATTTACTCAGTTGGTCAATCTCTCTGGTTGGTCTAGCCAGACATTGAGTGATCCTCACCTTCCTCCCTATTCCTCATCCTATATATATAACCAATCAATAAGACCTATATATTTTATTTCCAAAATATATTTTGGAATACATTCAGTCCATCTCAGTTAGTTCCCTCAACACAACATCCATTTTGTTTTATCACTTATCACAATCTATAATTATTTTATTTAATAGTGTATTTTCTATTTCCTTAATGACAATTTAATTTCCATGAGGACAGGGCTCATTCTGTCTTATTTACCATAGTATCCCCAGTGCCTTTCCCACTGTATGTACAGATTGGGCAGCTGATAAGTATTATTGAACAAATAAATCTGTCAGGTGCTTGATAATGTATTGTCTATACCTCAGAGGGCATTAATTTACTTTTAAAAAGTATATTTTCACCTTTTGCTTATTTGTAACTACATTTAATAGAAACAAATATCATCAACTCTTAAAAAATAGGTGATGAGGGGAGAAGTTAATTACTCTATTTTGTAACTAGAGTATTTCATTAAACTAATTTTTTTTTTTTTTTTGAGGCAGGGTCTTACTCTGTCACTCAGGCTGGAGCACAGTGCTGTGATCATAGCTCACTGCAGCCTGGAACTCCTGGGCTCAAGCAATTCTCCTTCCTCAGCTTCCCAAGTAGCTGGGACTACGGGCTAAACTACCTACTTTTAGAGAATAAATAGTTATGTTGTTTTTATGATTGAAGAAATAAAGACTGTGGTTTATGTAGAATAATTTATAAGCTACAGTTTAACATTTATAAAAAATCTGATGCCAAGTATATGTATCATATAAAAATATCACTGAAGAGTATGATATCTTTCAACACAGCCTCACACTACTTAATGGTTATATTAGGTAAAGTAAGAAAAATCTAGATGATTAATAAAAATAAAAGAAAAAATACTTGTATCTACGTAAATAATTTAATAGAATTATTATGAGGACTTGTTACTAGTCACCCAAACCAAATGTGAGTCCTTATATAATAAAAGTGAATCTATTGGTTTATATCATTATGTTTTCCTTTGATTTCACAACCTAGTATTAGTACATTTATGTTCTGATTTCTAATCGGTGTAATATTTTCTGTGTTAGGATACCACAGTATATTCTATAGTATATTAATATTATTGTTCACAAATATACAGTTCTCCTTTCCATGGGAAGCTTTTATCCTCCTGACCCCCCTTATTGAACCCAGACACAGCCATGTGACTTGCTTTGGCCAAAATGTGAGCAGAAGTGATACATGCTACATCCAGCAGAAACTTTAAGAGTCAGTGTGTGCTTTGCTACACTTTCTTTTCTCCTCTACCAAAAGGCCAGAAGCATCTCAGACAGAGATTTACTTCATCAGCCTTGGTCCAGGAATGAATTCTGTACGGAGGAGAGCTGTAATTGACCCAAGACGGATATAAACTTTTATTGCTTTAAGCCAAATTTGGAGTCCAGTGTTATCAGGGCATAATCTAGCTTATTACTGTCTTTGAACATTATATACATTTGGAACAAGTATAGTAACATCTTACACCAATGGGGTGCTGATTAGGAGAAGGCCATTTTGAATTAATAATAAGACAAAGTTGTAGAATATTTTAAAGAAATCTATTATTTTCAAATATAACAAGAATATCAAATGGAAGACTAATAAGTAGACATTCTACTCTAATAGAAAAGTGAGGCATTGAGAAAATCTATCTAATTAAACAATGCAATCTGTTCAATGCGAATTGTAATCTAATAACAAATGAAAGATATTGGCATCCCATTTAACAAGTTCGTTGTTGAACAAGTCAGGGTGTTTAGGCTAAAGGAAGAAAGTATAGCCAGGGCTGAGGTGTTAGACTGGGACTGAGCGAAGTTAGCAGATGGAATGATAAAGGAGAGGGTAAAATGTATGTATAAAACAAGGAGAGGATATTTGAATAACATAAGGAATATCATTTGAGAATTATGTCATGCAATTTAAATGGGTTCAGAAGCTTTGTAATATTGCTCTAGTTTCCAAACAAATGGAGTTTCCAAATCAAAGCTATGAAACTCAATAGAAGACTAGGGGACTAGGAAAAAAACTGTAGGGAATAATTTTTGTTTATGTGCCTAAAATGCCTATCGCATTTCAGATGAGATAAATTCTTACCAGAGAAATGACACTCAAAAGCAAAGAGATTAGCACATCTAAATTTGGTTCAGAGAGCCAGAATTCACAGCCTTAGTGCAGAGTTTCACAAGGGATTAACTCCTCTGTGTGTACTTTATAATTTTGGCAGTACTGTAAAAACACTTAGAGTTCATCTGAAGGAACTATTTTGGTATAAATATTGGGGAAATAATGACAAAATTCATAACGCGGTGTGCATCTTTGCTTTTGTCTAAAGGTCCAATTACAAAACGTTGTAGGACTTCTCTACGAATGAGAGGCACCTGTGACTTTGAGGACCCAGAAATAAAGAATGACAGTTGAAAAGCCTGTTACTCAGTAGTATCAGAGCAGTTTCCTCAAAATCTTTCAGTAGTCTCACATTTCACTTTGGGCCAAGCAGTAGAAGTAGAAAAGTGGTTAGAAATAGTCAATGAGCAAGTCATGCCAAAGAAACTGAATGGCCTGGAAAGAAACTGGGAAGTCTCCCAGTAACAGAAGAAAGTCAGTAAAATAGAGCTTGAAGGTAGAATGCAGGGCACGGAGATGAACAATGCCTGAGGCAAGGCAAAATCATGCACAAAAAGCCAAAAAGGGCTAGCCGGGAAAAACATGTGCAGGAAAAGTAGGACAATAAGAGCATGAGGCCTGCCAGAGCAAAATGGAAAACATATTTATAAATGTCTTCCAGAGGTGAGCCAGACTTTTAGAATTTATTTTAAAAACATAAGAGTATTTGAGGGATGGGGAGAGGTGGAGGGAAAAGGAGAATGTTTAAGAAAGTATAGAATTATATAAATTTAACTGAGTAATGATTATTGAAGCGGTTGAATGTACCTCTTAACATGTTACCGTACTTTCTTTAAAATCTAAAAAAAATTTTTCTCTTTGAAGAGAAAAGAACTGAAGGATTAGGATATAATCTGCCCAAGGCTCTGAGTCTTGCGTGGGTGTTGGGTTGTGGAGAGAATCCCTACAGTTTGCAGTTACTGGGAAATATTTGTTTCTCCCTGAGTAACCATGCGCCAGTCAGATTTCTAGCAGGTTACTAAAAAGGCTACAATAATTCTCTTGAACCTTCTCTTTTCAGTGGAGAACAGAACCTAGCAGTCTTATCTGCTTTTTCAAGATATCAGATCGTTGGAGCAGGTACCCAGAGGCAGCCAGTGAAAGGTCAGCTATTCACTACTAGAGTCCACCATGCTGAGTCCATATTACAGAAGCTATGAGGTTTCTCTCTCCATCAAGCAGAGATGTCTCCTGCTCAACAAGAAGAATTCAGCTGATCATGGAGGAACAGGGAAGAACTTATTCAGACTCCATTACAGGAATCTAGTTTTCAATAGAACTAGTGTAAGTAAGTTCTATTAAAAAAAACCCTGCCTATTATATTTTTAAAAAATTATATAATTTTTATTGATACACAATAATTGTACATATTTATGGAGTACATGCTATATTTGCTCATTATTTATAGGATTCAGGAGGCACACTAAATAGATATACATACAATAGAATCATTAAAATAAGTATAAAAGATTTAAAGTCAAACAGGGAGAGGATGAAGATGAGAGAAAGTACAAACTAAGAGAGTTACTGCAATTGAACTCTAAAATTAACTCAACTTCTTGGCAGCCCAAACATATCAGGAAACACAATGGGCTATGCAGTTCTCATGGTCTTACAAAATTAAGCACACTAGTTCCTCAGGAGAGATAAGATTTCCTCTGACTCTAAATACAGAGGATGTATTCCACCTCCTAGATAACTCTCAAATTATCCTGCTTCTATCATCAGTGCCACAAACTGAGTTGAAACTACAAGCATCTCTCATTTAGATTACTTTAACAGTTTCCAGTCAGTGTCTTTAGAACCTAGCATAGTCTTCACACCATAACAAGAGTGGTCTTTTAAAATGCAAATGTGATCACATCTCATTGCTTTGAGGACAAAGTCTAAAATCCTGAGTGATGAGTGATGCATACAAGGCCCAGCATGACCTGGTCCCAGTCTACTTCTCTAGCCTAGTGACAACATACATCTAGCCACATGCTTTGCTTGACAGGCTCTTTCTCCTCCTCCTCTCTTCTCCATACACCTTTCCCATTAATAGCTAATGCACACTCTCTATTATTTTACATCTGGCTTCCCATAGGTTTTACCCATCTGACCCTGAAGGCATTTGACTTTTTTTTTTTTTTTTTTGAGATGAAGTCTCCCTCTGTTGCCTGGGCTACAGTGCAGAGGTGTCATTGTAGCTGCAACTTCAAACTCCTGGGCTCAAGTGATCCCCCTGCCTCAGCAAATATTTCCCAGTAACTGCAAACTGTAGGGATTCTCCCAAGTACCTGGGACTACAGGTACATGCTATTACGCCTAGCTAATTTTTTTTAATACATCTTTTTCAGAGATAGGGTCTCACTATGTTGTTCAGGCTGGTCTTGAACTCCTGGCCTCGGCCTCCTCAGACTCCCAGTGTGCTGAGATTATAGGTGTGAGCCACCCCTTGGCCTTGCGTTTGAATTTTTGATGATGCTGTTTTTTGGGGCCAGATTTCAGCACAGGCCAAAGTGGTTCTTCAAGGAACTGCAGCAAAGTGACCTGAGCCTATTTGGGCATTCTAAATTATTAGGTTCTTTTCCTTAAATATTAGTTGCCTATAATTACTAATTAAGAGATATAGAGCTATCCACATAATCTTACTACTAGGTATGAAAACAAGTGCCAAATTGAATTTTATGACATATTTAAACATTTATGTGCAAACAGGCACAGAAACAGTCATATGATATGTTTTGTAAGTGCAATGATGTCCCAACTCTTGGTGCTTTCAAGTTCCTACCCTGTATATGAAAGATTCATTGAAGGAAATGTGACAATGTTCCACTCCTGAGATGCCAACATCATTGTCGGGTTTAGGCAACAATGCTCTAAGTCTGTGACTGAATATAGGACTGGTTCAGAATTTAAGCTTTGGGCTACATTCATTCTGGAAAGTATATAGGCTTTTACATAAAGGTAGGAATGCTTTTCTCCACATCTTAAAAACCACTTTTTTATTTAGTGGAAAAATCATTTATAATGTCCATTGTCATAACTTAAAAAACCCTCTGGTGTTAACTGAAGATAAAGATAACTGAATCCTCTTCTGGATTATTGGCTTTTGATTAAATACCAACCAACAAGCCCTGAGGTATATATAGCCTAGAAGAACATAACACACCTGTATAGATCCCAGTTTCATAGGCTAAAATATTTTAAAGTAAACTACTGACCTCATGACAGATACATAGCATTTCAAGGAGCTAAAACTACACTGCAAGATAACTAAAATAGAACTTAAAAAACACAGAGAAATGGATTTTTACATTTTAGACATGTTATCAAATATATTTTTTTCTCAACTACATTTTTGACAGAATTTTGGGAGATATCAGTTCAAGACTGAATTCTCAAGCAGATATTTCCCTATGTAGGCTGAAAAATTAGTTTGCTTTATATGTCAAATATGCTGGTGGCAAAGTTGATATTACATTTAACTCTAAAAATCTGGGAAAATGACTTGGGCTTTTGGTTGAACAGAGTGCTGAATTGTGAGCTGCAAGATTTTCCTGGAGTAGTGGGTTGATACTGCTTAAGGCAGCACAGAAATTTGACAGTTTGGGCCTGGGATATTTTAAGGGTAAATGTTCTTGCTTTGCCTTGATGACAAAAGAAGTTGTTGTTTCCATAGTGTCTTATTTTGACCATTGCTTCCAACCGTATGATTTGTTATCAAGTTGATTTTACCCTTCTGGTTATTACATAAATTACTTAGGACCTACATTTTATCATCATCATCAACTTCATCATGATCAACAGCATATCACATGCAATGACATATTTATCAAATGATTTCTAGATATAAAGCCATATATTGATTTATACAAGAGGTCTTCAAAGGTTCATGAAAATGCATATCATGAAAAAACTATGCATGAATTTAAAAAATTACTTTGCCCTAAAATAAACTCATACTAACTTATTATAACATGTCTGACCAGGATCCACTTTGAAGCACTATGAAGGATAAGACATCAGTTTGAAAAGAGCCCCTATCAGAGCAACAGGAATTCTGCTAAAATTGAAGCAAGAACAAACATCAAATTTATGGTGAAGCTTGGGTAAGGTGAAGAATGGTGAAATCGCTGATGCTTTGAGAGAAGTTTATGGGGAAAATACCCCAAAGAAATCAGCAGTTTACAAATGGATAACTGATTTTAAGAAGGGACAAGACAATGTTGAAGGTGAAGCCTGCAGGCAGCAGCAGATCATCCACTTCAATTTGTGAAGAAAAAATTAATCTTGTTTGTGCCCTAACTGAATAGGACCGATGATTAACAGCAGAAACAATAGCTGACACCATAGATATATCAACTGGTTCAGCTTACACAATTCTGACTGAAAAAATTAAATTGAACAAATTTTCCACTTGATGCATGCCAAAACCATTGCATCCAGATCAGCTGCAGACAAGAGCAGAGCTTTTAGTGGAAATTTTAAACAAGTGGGATCAAGATCCTGAAGCATTTCTTCAAAGAATTGTAACAGAAGATAAAACATGGTTTTAGCAGTACAATCCTGAAGAGAAAGCATAAGCAAAACAATGGCTACCAAGAGGTGGAAGTGGTCCGGTCAAAGCAAAAGTGAACTAGTCAAGAGCAAAGATCATGGCAATAATTTTTGGGGATGCTCAAGGTATTTTGTTTGCTGACTTTCCAGAAGGCCGAAGAATGACAACATCTGCTTATGAGGAGAGTGTTTTGAGAAAGTTAGCCAAAGCTTTAGCAGAAAAACACTCGGGAAAGCTTAACCAAAGAGTCCTTTATCACAACAATGTTTCTGCTCATTCTTCTCATCAAACAAGGATAATTTTGTGAGAGTTTCAATGGGAAATCATTAGGCATCCATCTTCCAGGCCTGATTTGGCTACTTCTGATTTTTTGTTTGTTTCCTAATCTTAAAACATCTTTAAAGGGCATCTGTTCTTCTTCATCTAATTATGTAAAAAATACTGTATTAACATGGTTAAATTCCCAGGACCCTCAGTTCTCTAGGGACGGAATATGCAGTACCTTTTTTATCTCATCAGATAAACATATTCATCTCTTCTTTTAACCCTGTGAATTCCTTTGTCTTTTCCCTATTTCTTCAACCTCTGCCTCCCACTTTCTTACTTTTTATTGATCCTTGACACTCTACAAGCTAGTTTCTGCCTCCTATATCCCCATGACAGGCTCTTGTCCCAGTCATTAATAATCAAGTAACTTCATCTTTTGGTCTGAGACATTTATAGAGTTAGTATACTAATTAAGATAGGTGAGGATTAACTTGTGGAAACCAATTCCTGAATTACAATGACATTACCCAATAAAAGTTTATTTATCATTTATGTCATGATCTACCTATGTATTTGCTTTTTGGCCTTCCATGTGGTAACCTAGGGACTTAGGCTCCTTTCATTTTGTAGCTCCACTATCTCCTAGGAACTTAAAGCCCTCAGCTGGACCTCTGCATCTAGCAGCTGAAGAGTGAAGAGTGTGGAGGACTGTGTGAATCATTAGAAGGGGACAGGACTGGAAGAGAAATATAATACTTCTACCCTTATTCCATCAGCCATAATGCAGCCTGGAAGGAAGGTTGGGACATGCATTGTAGTAATCTTCCAGTTGGCAAAAAAAACCCTGCTGAGTGTATAGCAGTTCTTTTCCAAAGTCTGCCAGCCTTCCTTTCTGAAACTTCTCTCCCTTGTTTTCTGTGACTCCACTGTCTCTTGGTTTCTGTCTTCAAATCCTGACTGCTTATTTTCAGTATCATTCACAGCTTTTCTTTCTTTCATCCACCCCCTGAAATATTGGCATCTCTTAGCATTTTGTCCTTGACTCATTTCTCTTCTCATTACATATTTTCCTTGGAAGATTCCATAAACAACCAGTGAATCTATCTCCATGTTTTTGTTCAGACCTTTATGGAAAACCTGTTCTTCTTCCTTTAAGTCTCCATTTTGGTAAGTGGGCATCTACCCAGCCACCAAACTAGAAACTGGAAGTGATCCTACATTCCTCCTTTATCCTCTATAACCAAGGGTTCTCAACCCTGGCCCTATTGACATTTTGTGCCATATAATTTTTTTTTGCAGGAGATGTCTTGTGCATTATAGGATGTTTAGCAGCATCTCTAACTTTAATCTACTAGATGCCAGTAGGACACCCTTCCACGTGTTGTGACAACCAAAAAAAAATTCCATATATTGCCAAATGTCCCCTGGAGAGGGGGGAGATTGCCTCTAGTTAAGAATTGCTCTATATCATCAGCCACTCCTATAGATGCAACCCTGGCCACAATTGTTTCCTTCATTTAAGTATTTTTGCCATTAATTTTATTAAATTTCTTATCATTTTGTGTCTGGATGTTTCCCATTTCCTCCTATCTGGCTGTGGTAGGCAAGTTGGCTGACCCAACAGTCATTCTTGACTCAACTCTTCCTTGCTAATATCCACTAAAGAAAAATGGAATACTTGTTTTTCAGCTTCACTTTCATCTAGGGATAGCCATATGACACAATTTAGCATGGAAAATCAGGTTCATGAAGGAGAAGATAGATGAAATTACAGGTTAATAGAAAGCTGTGGAATCATCCAGCTTAGGTTGCAACTCAGCCTATCATTCTGATAGTTATGCAGCCTTAGGAAAATTACTTAAATTCTCCATGCCCCATTAGTAACACTGTGACAATAACGCTACCAACCTTATGTTACTGTGAAGATAAATGAGTTAATATGTATAAAGTATTTGGTACAAGGTACCTCATTTTAATGCTTATTGTTTTATTGTGCTTTGTAGATATTGTATTTTTTATAAATTGAAGGTTTGTGGCAACCCTGCATCAAGCAAGGGTATCAGTGCCATTTTTCCAACAGCATGTGCTCATTTTGTATCTCTGTGTCACATTTTGATAATTCTTACAGTATTCAAAGTTTTTAATTATTACTATTAATATAACAGTTATGGTGATATGTGATTAGTGATATCTGATGTTACTATTATAAGTATTTGGGGGCACCACGAACCACATCCATATAAGATGGCAAACTTAATGATAATAAATAAATGTTGTGCGTGCTGACTGGCTGTTTGCCCATCTGTCTCTCTATCTCTCTCCCCTTGGGCCTTCCTATTCCCTGAGACAAAACAATATTGAAATTAGGCCAATTAATAAAGCTACAATGTCCTCTAAGTATTCAAGTAAAAGGAAGAAAAGCACGGCTCTCACTTTAAGTCAAAAGTTAGGAATGATGAAGCTTAGTGAAAAAGGCATGTTGAAGGTAAAGATGGGCTGAATGCTAGGCCACTTTTTTATTTCAAAATATTAATTAATGGGGTACAAGAGTTACATGGATACCCTGTATAATGCTTAAATCAGGGCTTTTGGTGTGTCCACCACCAGAATAGTGTCCACTGTACCCAACAGGAAAGTTTTTATCTCACACCTCCCATTCCCTTTTCTTGGTTTCTCATGTCCTTTATATTATTTAGTGCCTGTGTGTACCCATTAATTAGCTCCCACTTATTAATGAGAATGTATGGTGTTTGTTTTTCTATTCCTGAGATACATAACTTAGGATAATGGTCTCTAGTTCTATCCAAGTTACAGCAAAAAACATCATTTCATTCCTTTTTATGGCTGAGTAGTACTTCCTGGTATATATACCACATTTTCTTTATCCACTTGTGAATTGGTGGGCACTTAGGCTGATTCCACATCATTGCAATTGTGAAACGTGCTGCAATAAAAATTTAAGTACAGGTGTCTTTTTGCTAAAGTGACTTTTTTCCTTTGAGTAGATATCCAGCAGTGGGACTGCTGGATCCAATTGTAGGTCTACATTTTTTTGAGGACTCTCCATACTGTTTTCTGTAGGGCCTGTACTAATTTGCAGTCCCATCAATAGCGTGTAAGCATTTCTTTCTCTCTACATCCATGCCAGCATCTACTGTTTTTTGACTTTTTAGTAATGGCTAGGCGTAAGATGTTGTTGTAGTTTCAATTTGCATTCACCTGGTGATTTGTGATGTTGAGAGCTTTTTTTCATGCATTTGTTGGCCATTTGTCTACCTTCTTTCAAAAAACTGTTCGTGTCTTTTGCCCACTTTTTCATGGCGTTGTTTGTTTTTTTTTCTCACGGATTTGTTTGAATTATTTGTAGATTCTGGATAGTAGACCTTTGTTGGATGTGTAGCTTGTGAATATTTTCTCCCATCCTGTAGGCTGTCTATTCACTCTATTTATTATTTCCTTTGCTGTGTACAAGCCTTTTACTTTAAGTCCCATTTATTTTGTTGTTGTTGTTGTTGTATTTGCTTTGTGGTCTTAGTCATAAATTCTTTGCCTAGGCTGATGTCTAGAAGAGCTTTTCCTATGTTTTAGTCCAGAATTTTTATCGTTTCATGCCATACATTTAAGTCTTTTATCTTGAATTAATTTTTGCATATGGTGAGAGATAGGGGTCCTCTTTCATTCTTCTGCATGTGGTTATCCAATTTTCTCAGCAACATTTATTGAATAGGGCTTACTTTCCCCAGTGTATATTGCTGTCTGCTTTGTCGAAGATCAGTTGGTCATAGGTATACAGTTTTATTTCTGGGTCCTCTGTTCTGTTTCATTGGTCTGTCTCTCTTTTCTTACCAATACCATGTTGTTCTGGTTACTATAGCCTTGTAGTATAATTTAGAGTCAGGTGAGGTGATGCCTCTGATTTATCCTTTTTGCTTAGGATGGCTTTGGCTATTTGTGCCACTCTTTTTTGGTTCCAAATGAAAGTTAGGATTATTTTGTCTAGATCAATGAAATATGATAGTATTTTGATGTGGATTGCATTGAATCTATAAATCACTTTGGGCAGTATGGATATTTTAATGATGTTGATTCTGCCAGTCCATGAGCAAGGGATTTTTTCCATTTGTTTGTATCTTTTGCTATTTCTTTCATCAGTGTTTGTAGCTCTCCTTGTAGAGATATTTCACCTCCTTGGTTAAGTATATTACTAGATATTTTATTTTCTTCATAGCTATTGTGAATGGTATTGAGTATCTGATTTTACTCTTAGCTTGATTGTTATTGGTATATAAGAATGCTACTGATTTGTGTACATTGATTTTGTACCCTGAGACATTGCTGAATTTATTTACCAATTCCAGAAGTTTCTTGGTGAAGTTTTTGGTATTTTCTAAATGTAAGATCATACTGTGATCAAAAAGCAATAGTTTGACCACCTCTTTTCCCATTTGGATGTCCTTAATTTCTTTCTTTTGCTTGATTGCTCTAGCTAGGACTTCCAACACTATGTTAAATAGAAGCAGTGACAGTGGGAATCCTTGTCTTGTTCCAGTTCTTAGTAGAAATGCTTTCAACTTTTCCCCATTCAGTATGATGCTGGCTGTGGGTTTGTTTATGGCTTTTATAATTTTGAGATATATTCCTTCTATGGCTAGTTTGCTGGGGTTTTTATCATGAAAGGATGCTGAATTTTTTTGAATGCTTTTTTTGAATCTATTGAGATGATTATATGATCTTTGTTTTTGCTTCTGTTTATGTAGTGAATTACATTTATCAATTTATGTATGTTGAAGCCCACTTGGTCATGGTGGATTATTTTTTTGATGTGCTACTGAATTCAGTTTGCTAGTATTTTATGGAGGATTTCTACATCTATATTTATTGGGGATAGTGGTCTATAATTTTCTTTTTTTGTTGTGTTCTTTCCTGGCATTGGTATCAAGGTGATACTGGCTTTATAAAATGAATTGGGGAGGATTCTCTACTTCTTGATGTTGTGGAATAATTTCTGCAGTGTGAACACCAACTCTTCTTTGTAGGTCTGATAAAATGCAGCTGTGAGCCCATCGGGTCCAGGGCTTTTTTTTGTTGGAATATTTTTTTTTATTGCTGCATCAATCTCATTACTCATTACTGGTCCATTCCAGAATTCTATTTCTTCCTGATTGAGTCTTGGGAGATTGCGTGACTCCAGGAATTTGTCTTCTGTATCTTCAAGTTTATATGCACAGAGATTCTCATAGCATCCACAGATTATATTTTATATTTCTGTGGTATCAGTCATAATGTCTCCTTTTTCATTTCTAATTGAACTCATTAGGGTCCTTTTTCTTCTTCTATTTCTGGTTAATGTAGCGAGAGGTCTATTGATTTTATCTTTTCAAAGAACCAACTTTTTGTTTTGTTGATCTTCTGTATTATTTTCTTGTTTTCAATTTCATTCAGTTCTTCTCTGACCTTAGTTGTTTCTTTTCTTCTACTGTCTTTGTGTTTGGTTTGCTCTTCCTATTCTAGTTCCTTGAGATGTGTCATTAGATTGTTAATTTGTGGTCTTTCTTTTTGTTGTAGGAATTTAAGGCCATGACTTTTCACCTTACGACAGCTTTTGCTGAATCCCACAGATTTTGATAGCTTGTGTCCCCTTTGTCATTCAGTTCAAGGTGCCTTTTGATTTCCATCTTAATTTCTTCATTTACCCAATAATCATTCAGCAGGAAGTTGTACAATTTCCATGATTCTCTACAGAATTGGGTGTTTCTCTTGGTGTTGATTTCTAGTTTTAGTCCACTGTGATATGAGAAGATACATGGTATGTTTTCAATATTTTTGTATTTGTTGAGCCATGATTTGTGACCTAAAATATTTTCAATCTTAGAGAATATTCCATGTGCTGATGAGAAGAATGTATAATCAGAGTTTTTGGGTAAAATGTTCTGTAAATGGCTGTTAGACCCATTTGCTCTACGGTCCTGATTAAGTCTAGTTTTTCTTTACTTATTTTCTGCTTGGATGATCTGTCTAATTCTGTCAGTGGTGTTGACATCCCTGGCAATTAGAATGCTGTTGTTTATATCTCTTTGCTTATATCTAGTAGGGTTTGATTTATGAATCTGGGTGCTCCAGTGTTAGGTGAATATTTAGGATTGTTATATCTTCTTGCTCCTTTTACCATTATATAATGACCATCTTTGTCTTTCCTTACTATTGTTGACTTAAAGTCAATTTTATTTGACAGAAGAATGGCATCATTCACTTTCTTTTGGTTACCATTTACATGAAATCTTTTTCCATTCCTTCACCTTTAGTCTGAATGAGTCCTTGTGGGTTAGATGTGTTTCCTGGAGATAGTAGATTCTTGGCTCATATTTTTTTATTCATTCAGCCAGCCTACATCTCTTGAGTGGGGAGTTCAAACTATTCATGTTGATTGATAGAAATGATACGTGGGATGCTGTTCTGTTCATACAGTTGAGTAGTGCTTTATTGCTTTGTTTTACCTCTTGTACTATTGTTTTATAGGAACTCTGAGCTTCAGGTTGTTTTACACTGGTGGGTGACAGTTGTGCTGATGCATGTATAATACACTTTTTTTTCTTTTTTTTTTTTGAGACAGAGTCTCACTTTGTTGCGTGGGCTAGACTGCCATGGCGTCAGCCTAGCTCACAGCAACCTCGAACTCCTGGGATCAAGTGATCCTTTTGCCTCAGTCTCCCAAGTAGCTAGGACTACAGGCATGTGCCACCGTGCCTGGCTGATTTTTTCTATATACTTTTAGATGGCCAATTAAGTTCTTTCTATTTTTAGTAGAGACAGGGTCTCCCTCTTGCTCAGGCTGGTTTCAAACTCCTGACTTTAAGCTATCCTCCCGCCTTGGCCTCCCAGAGTGTTAGGATTACAGGCATGAGCCACCACGCTCAGCCTTATAATACACTTATGAGTATTTCCTGCAGGGCAGGTCTGGTCTTGACAAATTCTCTCAGTGTTTGCTTGTCTGGAAAGGTCTTTATTTTTCCTTCATTTATAAAACTTAGTTTTGCAGGATGCAAAATTCTGAGCTGGTAGTTGTTCTGTTTAAGAAGACTGAAGATAGGTCCCCAATCTCTTCTGGCTTATAAGGTCTGTGTTGAGAAGTCTGCTGTTGAGACAGACAGTCTCTGTTGAGACTCTGTTAGTCTGATGGAAACTTTTCTTTGTAAGTCACTTGATGTTTTCTCCTTATGGCTTACAGGATTTCTTCCTTCGTGTTGACATTGGCCAGTCTGATGAATTTGTGTCTTGGTAACTGCCTTTTTACAATGAGTCTCCCAGGTGTTCAGTGAACTTCTTATATCTAGATGTCTAAATCTCTAGCCAGACCTGGAAAGTTTTCCTTGATTATTCCCTCAAATAGGTTTTCCACATCTTATGTGTTTTCTTCTTCACCTTCATGGATCTCTATGATTTATATATTTGGCTGTTTTACATAATTCCATATTTCTTGTAGGCTTTGTTAATTCCTCTTAATTCTCTGTTCATTATTTTTGACTGAGTTAATTTTAAAGAGTTGTCTTCAAGCTCTGATATTCTTTCTTTTGCCTGGTCTATTCTATTCTATTCTTATAACTTTCCACTGTGTTTGTATTTCCCTAAATGGATTTTTCATTTCCAGAAGTTCTATTTGGTTTTTCTTTAACATGTCTATCTCTTCATTGAATTTTTTATTCATTTCTTAAATTGTTTTTCTGGTTTCTTTGAGTAGGTTTTTCCATTTTCCCTTGAATTTCATTGAGTTCCCTTATAATCCATATATGTATTCTTTATCTGTCATTTCAATATTTTCATTTTGGTTGGTATCCATTGCTAGAGTGCTAGTGTTTCCTTTTAGGAGTGTCCTTTTGCTCTGATTCTTCATATATCCAGAGTTCTTTTGCTGACTCCTCTACCTGGAGCAGCTGTCACTTCCTATTTTTGGATTTGCATTTGTTTAGATGGGGCCTCTTCCCAACCCCTCACTCATATGGGTGTATTTGTAGCATTTGTTGGGTAAGAACTTTTTGCTTTGTGGGTGCTTTGATGGTAATGTAGGTTCTGGGTAGAAGCCTTGGTTATAGATATCCTCAGTATGGTGTTTTCTTAGTTGCTAATTGTAGGCTGTAGCAGTGGTGAGCTATGTGTGTGGGCAGATTCCCTGTCTCATTTTAATGAGAGAGGATGGAGGTCTTTGAAATCCTTTCTTTTTCCCCAGCTCTGGGGACCTCTTAGCCATGTGAATTGTATTGGCATGCATAGTTTAATCTCTGAGACAGTAGATGGTGTTTATGGGTGAGAAACGACCTCACTCTGTAAGACTAAGTTAGTAAACGCTCTATCAAGGGGTGTGTAAATTGGCCTCCCTGTCAGTAGGTGGAACTTGCCAGAAAGATCAAGCTGTAGTGTTGTTTCTGGGACATAAAACAGGCTCTAGCCCCTCAGATAGAGCACTTGAATACCCCAGGTGGTGGGTGAGCTTCCCTTCAGGCTCCACAATAGCTGGTCAGGTAGCTTTTTCATCAGGGTTTTAGTCTTCTCCCAGCTTCTGCAGAAAGTCTGCTTGCGCAGACAGGGCCATCTGAGATTCACAATCTGGCTGTCCTGCTCTCAAACGTTCCCCTGGCCTGCTTGTCTGAGCCACTAGTGTGTCTCTTAGCAAAATGCCAGCAGGTACAGAGCTCCCAAACTGGGCACCCCAGGGCCACTATAAGTTCTCTAGGGAAGAGGCCTGGGCCCCACTCTCTGTGGAGACCTCAGCCTGGAGAATGTGCCCACTGGAGGGAGATAGCCACTCACCAAAATCTTGGCTCAAACTACTCTCCCAGATGTAGTGGATGGGGGAGAGGATGCAGCTCCTGAGTGCCTGAATGCACCGTGCCTGGTTGTTATGGCCCCGGGGCGGGCTCTTCCGCCCTAGAGGATCCACTCCAATCCAACAGGGTGGTTTTCCTGTGAGGAGTACAAGCATTCTCACAGCTTGCTGTGTCTCGGAACCCCACAGTTTTCTCCCATCAGTTCTGTCCATGTGGGCTTCCTCTCCATTTGAGTCCAGCTCCCAGACCTACAGCCTGTGTCCCCAGTGACTCCCTCAAGTCTAGGGAGCACCGGGTCCAGCCTGCTTGTCTGACCTGCTGGTATTACTCTGTGAAAGTCAAACCTGCTGGTTTGACTCTGTGAAACACTGGCAGGCAGGGAGCTCCCAAATTGGGCACCCTGGGTCCACTATGGACCCCCAAGTGGAAAGGCATGGGACCCTCAGTCTGCAGTATGCACGCACTGGGGGCAAGTGGCCACTCACCAAATTCTGGACTCAAACTGCACTCCCATTTGCAGTGGTTGGGGGAGGGGTGAGGAAGGAAGCTTCCCAATGGAAGAAAGCCAGAAAGCTGGCTTTCTGGCCTCTCATGACACTCTCCTTAGAGGGGAGCCACACAAGAATGACCAAGCTCTGGTATCATGCAATTTCTCCCCACTATGCCATGTTTGCCACATGGGGGTGCCTGGGTTCACTGGGGTGGAAAAGCCTCCAAGAAACTTGGTAGCCTGCTAGTCACCAAAGGTTTGTGGAAGGGAGAAGTGGATTCATGCCTTACCCTTTCTCTGGGCTCTGAGCCTCCCTGTGTTTGATCCTGGTCAATATTTTTTTTCCTTTGTCTTCTTCCTTTTCTGCTTCCCAATTTTCCTCTGTGAAGGCCCAGGCGGGCTCCGGCATCTCTTTCTATGATCTATACCTGATTTGCGTATCTTCTACACTGTCCTTTATCTGAAATCTAATCTTCTCTCTGGGATGATCCAATAAGTGTTGTCACTAATCAGCCATCTTACTATCTGTGTCAAGGAATCCTTTTATTTCCATCTTAATTTCCTCCTTAACCCTGATCATTCAGTAGTAAGTTGTTTAATTTCCAAGACTTGTGTTGATTTGAGTGTTTCTCTTAGAATTTATTTCTAGTTTTATTCCACTGTAGTCTGAGAAGGAACATGTTATGATTTTAAATTTTTTGAATTTGCTGAGACTTTGTGGCCTAAGATATGGTCAATCTTGGAATATGTCCCATGTGCAGATGAGAAAAATGTATATTAAGTGTTTGTTGGGTAGACTGTTCTGTAAATGTCTGTTAGGTCAATTTGCTCTAGAGTCCTGTTTAAATCTGGTGTTTCTTTATTCATTTTCTGCTTCAATTATCTGTCTGGTTTTATCAGTGGAATGTTGAAATCCCCAGAAATTAAGATGCTACTGTTCATTTCTTTCCTTTGATCCAGAAGAATTTGCTTTATGAAATTGAGAGCTCTTGTGTTAGGTGCATATATATATAGAATTATGTCTCCTTGCTGAATTGTTCCCTTTACCTTTATATAATGACCATCTTTGTCTTCTTTTTTTTTAAACCACTGTTGATTTAAAGTCTGTATTTATGTGATATGAGAATGGCTACACCTGCTCACTTTTGGTTTCGATTTGCATGCAATTTTTTTTCCATCCCTTAACCTTGAGTCTGTGTGAGTCCTTGTGGTTTAGATGTGTTTCTTGGAGACAGCAAATATTTGGGTTGTGTTTTTTTATTCATTCAGCCAGTCTGTGTCTTGTAAGTGGAACGTTCAGATCATTCACATTGAGTATTAGTATTGATATGTGGGATACCATTCTGGTCCTCATGTTGGATGATACCTTACTGTTTTGTTTTACCTGTTATGATATTATTTTATAAGAGACATAAGCTATAACTTTTGGGAGTTTTCACACTGGTGGGTATCTATTATTCTGTTGTATGTATACTCCAGGGAGCAAATGAATGATAAGAAAATGAAACATAAGAAAATGATAATGAAAATGAAACTTTCTCTGATACGGAGAAAGTTTTAGTAGTCTGGGTAGAAGATCAAAGCAGCCACAACATTCCCTTTAGCCAAAGCCTAATCAAGAGCAAGGCCCTAACACTCTTCAATTATATGAATGCTAAGGGAGGTAAGGAAGCTGTAGAAGAAAAGTTTGAAGCTAGGAGAGGTTGGTTCATGAGGTTTGAGGAAAAAAGCCAACTTTGTAACATAAAAGTACAAGGTGAAGTAGTAAGTGCTGATGGAGAAGCTGTAGCGAGTTATCCAGAAAATCTAGCTAAGAAGGTGGCTACACTAAACAAGAGATGTTCCATGTAGGCAAAACAGCCTTCTGTTGGAAGACTATACCACCTAGGACTTTCATAGGTAGAAAGGAAAAGTCAATGTCTGGCTTCAAAGCTTCAAAGAACAGGCTGACTCTCATGTTGGGAGCTAATGAAGCTGGTGACCTTAAGTTGAAGCCCATGCTCATTTGCCATTCCCAAAATCCTTAGCCACTTAATGTTACTATCAAAATGCTATTGCTCATTGTTAATGCACCTAGTCACTCAAGAGTTCTGATGAAGATGTATAAGAAGACGAATGTTGTTTTCATGCTGCTAACACAACATTCATTCTACAGCTGATGGATCAAAGAGACATTACAACTTCTAAGCCTCTTTCTTAAAAAAATACATTTTATAAGGTTATAGCTGCCATAGATAGTGATTCCTCTGATGGATCTGGGGAAAGTAAACTGAAAACCTTCTGGAAAGGACTCACCATTCTAGATGCCAAAGAACATTTGTGATTCATGGGAGGAGGTCAAAATGTCACCATTAACAGGAGTCTGGAAGAAAGTTGATTCCAACCCTCATGAATGACTTTGAGAGATTCAAGACTTCCATGGAGGAGGTAACTGCAGATGTGGTGGAAATAGCAAGAGAACTAGAATTAGAGGTGGAACCCAAAGACGTGATTGAATTGTTGCAATCTCATGATCAAACCTGAATGCATGAGGATGAGCAAAAGGAAGTGGTTTCTTGAGATGGAATCTACTTCTAATGAAGATGCTGTAAACACTGTGCAAATGACAACGAAGAATTTCGAAGTTTAGAATAGGATCTAAACTTAGCTGATAAAGCAGTGGAAAGGTTTGAGAGTATTGGTTCCAGTTTTGAAAGAAATTCTACTGTGGGTAAAATGCTATCAAACATCATTGCAGCTATAGAGAAATCTTTCATAAAGAGAAGACTCCATCGATGTGGCAAACTTCACTGTTGTCTTGTTTTAAGAAATTGCCATAGCCACCCCAACCTTCAGCAACCACCACCCTGATCAGTCAGTAGCCATCAACACCGAGGCAAGACCTTTGCCAGCAAAAGATTATGACTCACTGAAGGCTCAGATGATTATTAGCATTTTTAGCAATATTTTAAAATTAATGTATGTACTTTTTTAAGACAATACTATTGCACACTTAATAGACTATAGTATAGTGTAAACATAACTTTTATATGGTCTGAGAAACCAAAATTTGTGTGACTCACTTTATTGCAATATTCACTTTATTGTGGTGGTCTGGAACTGAACTGGCAGTATCTCTGAGATGCACCATACTGTACCTGGCTGCATGTAAGCCCTGGGTAAAAATGGTGGTTATGATATGGTGATGACAGTGGTCATGTGATCTTTTTTTCCCCTGCTTATTTCAAATGTTACTACTTCACATCCTCTCCTCAACCACTATTCACCTTTTAAGAACTTACTTCAGGGGAGACTTCCTTTAAAAGTTTACTTTCACATTTTTCCTTCCAAATTAGATGCCCTTCTTCAGATATTACTGATTTTTCTCCTACCCCTTCCCCTAATAGGCTGTGAATTCCTACAAGGCAAGGATCCTTCTTCTCTCTTCCCTGGACCACCAGAAGTGCTCAATAAATATTAAATGCTCAGTAAAGTTCTGTTGACTAAATCAGTAAATGAGTGAATACTGGTAGTATACATCAATCTTGCAAATAACTTCCCTTGCATTTCACAGTAGGTAATGAAATTGTCTATCAGCTTAGAAAAAAAATTCCAACTTTATTCATTTAGTTACCTTTGCTCATCTCTGAAGAGGGCGGACCTTTGAAGAGCTTCGCATGTAGCTGGTATCAATGAAACATAAATCAACCACTTCACCAACAGGTGAATTTAAAAAGAAAATTTATCCCACTAGTCTGACAACTCCAGCCAGCTTTTAACTAAATTGAGGCCAGGAACCAAATTATTCTTAGGGTAAAGGGGAAAACTATACATGTGACTCCAGACTTTGCAGACATCTTTAAAAAACCTTATTCTAATAAATTCATATAAATTTGGACAGAAGAGTAGCAATGGTAAGTGTTAATTGGCAGAGAAGTCAGTTGAACATTCCACTATTAGTTTCCAAAATGAGAAGCTTTTTTTAAAGTTGCCTTGTAGTTAAAAAGCCTTTTAATCTCTCTCTCTCTCTCCCCCACCCCCAGCAATGCTTTTCATCTGCCCAGTCCCCACTTAGCAACTGTCAATAAATTTAAAAATACTTAAATTTTCAGGAAATAAAAAAGGGTGATCCTCCGTAATGCAGTGTTTTCAGTGTTTTCGTACCAGTCTCTCTGTGGAGGAGTACCCAACCACGAATCACTAGGAGGGCTTGGTGGAAGCTTTTCTTTCCCGGGTTTTGGACCAAAACATCTGTCCTTTGGCATTTTACCAACTTCAACTACGATCTCCTTCTCTAGATCAAAATTTATTAGATCATGTCTTCCAGAGTAAAGGAACTGTCGGCACCTCTCCACAAGCCTTAAAACAAATCTTATTAAAAGGTGAGTGGAAATGAATCACTGCAAACTGAGAAATTTCTTTAAAAGTCTCCAAGAAAAACACAACTTTTTACAACACAGGCGCCTCATTTTATATGCAAACGACCTACTCTTTAGAAGGTAACTTTTCAGTTGTCCAACCACAACGCTCTCAGTGACACTTTCAACTTTCCCTGAGGACAACAGCCCTTCAAGCCACTAGCGATTCCGTTCATTTCCCCTGGATGCCCGTCGGTTCCTGAAGAGGTTAACAACCAACACTGGGGAGTTGGGCTCATTCAACAGGCGGTGCTCGAGGTCGCTAGGCGCCCTCCCGGTGCCAGAGCCGCTGCCTGCCGGCCCTCAGGGCGCTCCCCGTCGGCGTCCACCAGACCTCGCGCCCCGGAAACTGCCCGGGCTCCAGCGCGAGGGCCGCCGCCCAGCACGGCGGCTGGGAGGGGGCAATGCGCCCGATTCACGTCGCCTCCACGCCCACCTCCTCCCGGGACGAGTCCCCTCCCCTTGCCACAGCACGGACTCTCGGGGCTGCCGGTATTGTTGGCCGCGTCTGTCACTTTGTGGGCCGGGTGACATGAATGGATGGGCTGGACACACCTTCCGTCCTTCCAGAAAAAAAAACCCCGTCCAGATCTGCATAGAGAACGAGAGAGACTCCCCCGCGGCGCTCCTAGGGCCCACGCCGCAGGCCAGGGAAACGCACAGCTTCCCCCTCCCACCCTCACTCCTCCCATCCCTTCAAAAAACGCCCAACGCAAATAAATAATATCGTTCCAAGCCTGCTGCCGTCTTCGGTGCCCTCTCCTCCCGGCCCGGCTCGGCGCGCTCCAGCCCCGAGGAAGGCGGCGGCGGGACGGTGGCAGGAAGCGGCGGCGCGCGGTCCGGTGCGTGGCGCGCGGGCGCCGCACTATGCTCCCCAGCGCCGTGGCGGCTCACCCCGGCGCGTACTGGGACGTGGTGGCTTCCTCCGCGCTCCTCAACCTTCCCGCAGCGCCCGGCTTTGGCAACCTGGGCAAGAGTTTCCTGATCGAGAACTTGCTGCGGGTCGGAGGCGCTCCGACGCACGGGCTGCAGCCGCCCCCGCCCTCGCCCCACGGTCGGGCGGCCGGCCTAGCCTCGGCCGCAGCCAGCACGCAGCTCCGGCCCCTGCCCGCCAGCCCGGTTCCCCTCAAGCTGTGCCCTGCGGCGGAACAAGTCAGCCCCGCCGGGGCGCCCTACGGCACGCGATGGGCTTTTCAAGTGCTCAGCCCCTCCGCGGACGGCGCGAGGCTGCCGGGCCGGGCGCCCGGGGACCGAGACTGTACCTTTCAGCCTTCAGCCCCAGGTGAGCCAGCTCTTCCCTCCCCAGACGCGCCCGCGTCCGTCCCCCGGCCGGTCCCAGGATCACGGGGCGCCGGCGGTGCGCACAGCGCCGGCCTGGGACCTTCCTGGAGCGCTCGAGCTTCAGTGGAGATGCCACTTAGGGAGTAAGGGGGGGCACCACTTTCTGTAATTCTTTTTTGCCCCATCCCATGTCACCAGATTCATTCCTGTCTCCTCCTTTCAACAAGTGCTAGGGCTTCCGTTACTTTGGGGACTTAACGGAGAAACCCTGAAGACCCTCCTGGCCAGCAAAGGCCGTCCAGTCCCTGGGCTGGCTGGATCAGTTTCACAGGGTTTCCCAAGTTCAGCGTTTCTAACCCTCCCGCTCTTGTCCCCGAGGCTGCGCGACACCTGCTCTCGGGAAAGTTCTTGGCAAAGAGAGCTTTGCGCGACCCGCTTTCGGTGCTTTTGCCACTCAAACTGCTCCGACGGTCGGAGTCGTTCAGGAACGCGCGCAAAGATCTTTGCAAGGAGAGTTGCGCGAAGTTTTGGCTTTCTCCTCTCATAACGTTTTGGATCACTTCAGGCGCAAACAAATCAAGGCTGACTTTCTCTTCGTGCTGAGCTGAAAAACAGCTGAATTGGCAACTGGCGTAGGAAGTTCACTAGTAAATAAGAATTTACTAAAAGTAGGGCAGTTTTGGTTTATTTTGATTACCATGTAAAACCTAACTAGCGGGACTGAGAAGAAGGATGCCCACAATTTAGTCAAACATTAGCTAAAGCTTATTTAGGGGCTGCCCAAATTGGTGGTGATTAAAGGGAAAAGCCTCTTAGAGACTCAGAAACTGAGATCCAGTAGGATTAATTTTTTTTTTTTTTTGGCTGCGTCCTTAGACGATCTTAACTCATTCTTTTAATCCCGATGGGTTTGTCCAGAATGACTAATAGACGCTTTTTCAGCAGTTTCCATTGTCCCAGCAAACTGCCGGATCAAATTTATTGCTAATGGCTTTATAGAATCTAACATGTTTAGAACCTGTCCTGGTCTTTCAGTTTGAAATGGTTGCTAACAGAATGGAACAAATATAATTATATGAACACCGGTCTCATTCACCTAGTGTAAAACCTAAATGCTAAATGCTAACCTTTTGTACTCTGGGAGAGACAGATACAGTTAAGGCAAAGTTTATATGCCTTGGAAATTTGGGCCACTCTGTTGTTTTTGAAGTATTAGGAAAATTAGATATATAAAAAGCAGGTTCATGTAGACAAGAATTAGTAAATAATTAACGTCTCATAAAAAATCATTTTCAAGAAAATTTGGTGTTTTGTGTAATTTTTGGTGGTTTGGCATTGTGTTCATAGAAATTCTTTTTCTAAGATTCTTAAATTGTTCCTAATCATAATTGGCTATTCAGCGATGAAGTTACTCAATTTTAACCTTTGCGGATTTTACTGATTAAATTTAAGTAAACTAAATGCAAATCAAATGCAGGTATTTCAATACTCTCCAAAAGTAATTTCATATACCTATTCATTTCATTCAAAATATTGCAACCAATATAGTAGTTTCCTAACTACATCCTTTTTGTTTTCAACAACGTATTCATTCTTATACACTTACTAAAGTGCGCAAATGCAAAAATTATTTTTGGAATAATTAAGAGGGTTGTAAGAATTTATATTTCCCTTTGAAGTATTCTAATACAGTCTTAAGTATGTATTTTTCCAAATATTTTGTTCAATCCTCATTGACGATTTGATGTTCTCCTAGGTTAATTTTCATTTGAACAAATAACTTTTTGTCTGAAAAAAAGTCATTCTTGTAAAGAATACATTTAACTTTTGAAACTAGAAAAATATCTAAAGAAAATTAAAATCCCATAAATTTGTCCCCACAAATATGCTGCTTAAAACCAGCATTTACATTCACTTATTTTTAGAATTTGAGAAAGAATGTAGTTTTATGAACATTGCCCCAGTTTTATTTAAATGACAGAGTCTTGTCCTACCAAATGTAATAGGAATTCTTTTATACAGTGTAGAATTATGAAGCTGTAATGAGTACTAACAATTTTAGCTATCAGATGGAAATTAGGTAAAGATGAAATAGTGATTGGATGCTCTATAGAGAGTGGAAAAGAGACAGAAAAGCTGCTGTTTTTCAGGAAAATGACAAAATTATGTCTCTTTCTGAAATGTCAGTGAACGACCAGTTTCTGATCCTTTAAACACTAAGTTGGGGGGGAATCCCAAAATGTGATTTTAATAATTTCATCATATTGACTACCCACTTTTTTCCTTTTAAAAAAATTTTTTTAGATATTTTTATTTTATCCAGAGCCATGCCTAAGAAGCCTTGAGCAAGTGGACTCCCCACTTTTTTCCCAATCTTAATTTGTTGAGTACACAAGTCTAATTGTTGAATAAGAAAACCTCAGAGTTATTTTTAAGTGAATATAGACTATTTTAACTAGGGGATTTATGCCTCTGCACGTGTTTTTGCTTCATTATTTGTGTTACCCACTATTAATTGTACCATGTATTTCGTTCATTCAGCAACTGCTTACTCAGTGTCTCCTAGGTGTCAGACTCTGTTCTAGGCCATTGGCATAATCAATGAACAGAACAGGTAACTATTTCTGCTCTTGTAGAGCTTATGTTCCAGGTTCTGTACTGCTTTATAGGTTGCCAATCATTTTCACAATTGTTAGCTTCTTTAGTCCTTACAATAGGCCAGCAAGGTAGCTATTGGGATTCTAATTGTTTTTCTATAATGATTATTTCACTTTCTCATTTTCTTTTTGTCCCAAGCATCATTTTAAATATCTATGGACTTGTGAAAGAAAAAAATGCCCCAAATCTTCAGGCTCTTGTCTTAGGTTAGCCTTTCCTTGCCTGTAGGAAACTAATAATGGAATAATGGCATAACCAACTGCATAATATCACAATAATAAACCAGATTGTGATTTTGTATTTCAGTCGATAAGGAAAGAAACTGACTTATCCTTTCGTCTTCTTATAAGACATACCTGAAAGCTGGTAGCAGTTAAAGGATAACACAGATTTACACATCAGGGATGAAAGTCTAGCTATTAGTACTTCATCCCTGAAAATTGACAAGTGTGAATATTTATAGCAAGAAAAGGCACACTCCACAGCTATATGCTGTCAAGTTGTTTATATGGAGTAGTTTGAAAACTTTAAAAATCGAAAAGCATTCCTCAAGACTTGAGAGGGGCATATTTAGGCAATATTGGGTAGTAAATAGATTCTCCTCTAGGGTTTATATCTGAAAAAAATTGGTGTGGATCTGTTATAGTTTATTACTGGAAACCAGGAGGTTTTGTGAGTAAATTCTAATCATTGGAGATCTTTCTCCAGAAATTCACTAATGTTATTATTTGGAAAATATTGTGCTAAATTAAAATAACCATGTCTTTGTATATAAAAGAAGGTCTTGAAATGTAAAAAGCTGAAAAATTTAAATTTCTCTTGGTTATAGAATGACATCAATTTTCCAATTGATGGTATACCATCAATTCTCTTAAAAATTAATGGAATAGTCTTTCTTTTAAAATAGCATTTGTTATTTTAAACATTTTAGAAAATGTTTGACATAAAAATAATTTCCTGAATGTCATTTCCTTCCTTGTTTATTAAATCTCTTTCTACTGCATATAAAAGAATTGGAACGCAAATATTTATTCTGGATAGGTGAGTTAAATTGTTTTTTTTAAAGTAGTTTTGCCAAGTAAGTCATACTGTGTAGTACAGAAATGGAAGATACATAATTTTTTTTCTGCCATCCAGTTAGGGTTGTTTCTGACTGTTAATGCTTAATATGTCCTGTAGTTTTCTTATCTGCCACCCAGTCTCAGGTATTGTTTACCCATTAATTGTTGACTCTGTTTGAAACTTCTTGCACTTAACGTTTTGTACTGCAAATGGTAGTTTTTTCCTCCTTCATTGAGATACACTGAAAGTGTGAAATAAAATTGCCTCTGTTACATTTTAGGCACTTGGAAGAAGGAGAAAATCCATTTGTGCTCAAAGTAGGGGCTCCAGTCTAAATGAAAACTTTGTGATCTGATTTATTAAGCCAGAGTTTGACATTTTTGTTGCTAACACTATGCTCTATGTTTGTTTTAGAAAACTAAAATTACGGAATTTTGAGTGTTGTCGATGTTGATCCAGAACCAGGATGAGAATGGGGGATTCAGAACAGGACAATGATGGGACCTATTCTCATGGTTCTTTGCTTAGGCCATCACCCCAGTCACCTTTTGGTGGAATTTGTAGGTAATACCAGAGCCATATTCTTACTGTATCTGTATGTTTTTTGTAATCGGCTGAACATAGCTTTGTATTTACATTAACATATTAAATTTTACATACTTCATGAGTAATCAGCTCTGAATAGATTGTTATATGGTCCCTAAGTTAAACATTTTCAGGTTCAAGAAGTTCTTGCAGTGAATAGAACCAATGGAACTAATAGTCCCTTTACGTTTGGTATTTATTGAGTAAGACACACTCCTTACAAAATAATGTCTGACTTGGAACTATTAATACAGTGGGATAGCAATTTAAGTGTATTTAATTTCCCTCTAACTTTAACACCTATCTCCACCCCCCCCAACACATGCTTTTTGACTTTGCTCTAACAACAAGCAAATCTCAATCTGGTAACATTCACTGAAGCTATTGAGGTTTAATAATAAAACAAGAGTACATGTAGTGGGCACATAGGATCATTTTAGAACTTTCCAGTTATCTCTTATTCTCTTACAGATTTGAGGGTTATTTTAAGAGGTACATTGGTTTGAATGTCCAGAAATTTACATATGAATTTACGTAGGATTGAATTTAGGATTTAGAGTGTTCAGGGTTATGCTACACATATTAGAAGATCCATGTGTCATGGTCAATTTAAAAGGATTGTCAAGGGTGATTTTATCTATATTTGTTTGCCATCGACATGGCTCAGATGTTGGAACCTAGCTGTTATTTTCCTCTTTGGGTGTGCCACCTCTTTTGGGTTCTTGTGTCTACGCTTTTTGCTGTGCAAAAATATTTTATGATTAGGTTTGCTGCTGAACAATGATAGAAATGGTAGCCACTTGAGAGTAAAGGACACAGAATCATGTATGATTTCTGTTTAATAGTTGTATTCATAAAATGCTTTGAGATTCCTTGCTATGAAAGTTTTTACAGAAGTGAAATGTTATCATTTTTAAAATATTTAAACAAATGCGTCCTTATGTTAGGGTGGGCAGTAAATACTTCATTTACTCCTCACTCAATCTGCTTTCCATAACCGTGTTTCTTTTGTTGACATTATCCATAACTTTAAAATCCATCTTACTGTGTCTTATGCGGGACTTGATTTGTGGCCCTTAATACAGTGCTTGTCCTTAATCTTGAGTTAGAAGAGGCGCTAGGTAAAGTTTTTTCTTAATTACAATGGTTTTTCTTTTTAATATACAATGAAAGCACACAAATTTTGTAAGTTTATAGAACTAAATTTTCATTCAAATGCACCTGGAGTCTGCCAAGAATAAAAAAGCAAATTGTAAAATGAAACGATACGATTTTTATCTAGGAATGCTTGTTAGAATCCTCATTTAAGGCGTCGTTAGATCATGTTTCTATGTTATACTCTCTTAGTAAGAAATTGGATTTTTGCCTTAACGTATAACATGCTTACCAGACCCTTGTATATTTTATTCCAAAATATTTTATTTTACTTTTAGTAATGTTTCCACTTTTAATGAATTCTCTCCCTCTCATTCTTTTTAGCCTCCAGTCAATATTTAACTTGGCTATGCTGAATGATTCATCACGTTACAAGAAGTTACCATTAACTGATTTTATTTTTAATAGCGTTATTCATTTTGTCAACCACTTATTAGTTGGGGATATTTCAGGCACACTTTTGTGAGTTATGCAACCAGTAAAGTTAAGGCACTAAAATTCTCTCTGAAGTCAAAGATCAAAAAGCCTGTATTAGTTTTTAGACTATTCTTTCAGAAGCAAAGCATCCAGGAAAAGGAAAGAAAGAAAAACAAAGTTTGAGTCTTTTTAAATGTATTTCTGAATATTTAATTGCTGTCTTGTTTATAAACATTCCAGCAATGAACTAGGTTTTTTACTTTTCTTTCACGTGTTCAGACACTGTGCCATAACCACCTTAATTGTATTAATTCTAAGGGACCATCAGAAGTAGAATACATAATATATACATTTCTATAAGTCTTCTTGAGAAGACTTAAAATTTCTTATTCTTTAAGACTTTAAATCTCTAATGCTTTTAAATTAAAATATATTGAAGAGTTAATAAGTTATTCTTTGAGAAAATTTATTTGTATTAAGAAGGGAGTAAAAACCATGACTGCTGACAAGTTTTTTAATAGACAACCTCAGTCTGGATTGAGGTTAGGTGTATTGAACCAATTCTGTGGTTATATTGAGTCTGAAACAAAAAGTCTGATCCTTCAAAGCAGGAACAGAGTCACGCTTGTTTGTTTGCATATCTTCTGTAGGTGCTTTTGTTACAAATTGAATGATCATAATAGAGACCTTATGGCTCACAAAGCCTAAAGTATTTACTGTCTGGCCCTTTGTAATAAAAGTTTGCTAATGCTTGCTCCAACGCATAAATGGCAAATTGGGTAAATTTTAAACTACTGTATAGTTTTCTGAGCTGGTTTTTAGCAGCATTCCTATAAATTTTAAAGTCTAGATTCAAGTCCAAGATCTTTATATTACTGTTTGATAACCCTAAGCAATTCACAAAGCCTCATTGAACCTCTCTTTTCTCGTTTCAAAATATGTATAGATGTTAGGGTCAGCATTTGACTTTCAAGCACATGCCATTGGTAAGATACAGGAAAAGATGGAAAAGACTCCTTTCCACCATTTCACCGTAAGTGAAAGATTGGTAAAGGGGTATTGCTGTATAAGAAACCATCCCAAAACTGAGTGGTTTAAAAGAATAATTTATTATTTTCTTTCACAGTTTTGTGGCTTGACTGGCTCAGCTAGGTGGCTCTCACTTAGAATCTTGGCATTAGATGCCAACTGGGGCCAAAGTCATCTGAAGGCTTGACTGGGCTGAATGTCCAAGATAGTTACTCCAATGGCTGGCAGTTGATGCTGGCTGTTGCCTGTGTGCTCAGCTGGAGCTGTTCATTGCAGCATCCACACTTGGACTTTCCAAGTGTCTTGATTATCTTATAGCCTGGTGGCTAGGTTCTGGAAGGGAGAGTTCCAAGGGCTAACAGTGCAAAAAGCAGTATGGTTTGCAACTGTGGCCATTCTGGACATTCTTGAACTTCCAATATGTTCTGGGACTTCTCATGATCTAGTCTTAGAAGTTCCACAATGTCACTTCTGCCATATCTCTTGGTAAAGGAAGTCACCAAGACCATCCCAAATACAAGAGAAGGGGAAATAGATCCCACCTCTCAATGGGAAGAGTACCAAATAATTTGTAGCCATTTAAAATCTGCCCCAGAGTGAAACCAGGATAACCAATATCAGATACAATCCCAGCTAGGTCCATCTTCTGCTGGGATAGACCAATGAAGGAATAAATTAGACAAAGTGGTATAGCTGGGAGCTCAAGGAGCCTTCACAAAGAAGTACCATTCTCTTACAGTATTCTCTTCTGTGACATAGACTTTATATTAATAATAATAATTAAAAAGCAAGGCATTTGCTCAGATTGAGTTCATTTTTCCAGTGCTGTCTAATGGAGACTCCTTGAGGAGTCTGAAGATGAGGCAGCAGAGGTGATGACCCTGAGCACCAGTGATGGTCATAATGAACTAGTGTCTCATAGCTTGAGGGGAAGCCAAGCCTGTCAACTTGTTGTTGTTGTGAGGATACATGAGAAGATGTTGGTGGAAGGGTCCAAATAAATGCTCATTGTCACCTATTGCTATATTATATTTTGACTGCAGTAGGAGCATTCCTTCCCCTTGGTGCCTCCTTATTCCACTACATGTCACCCTCCACTGCCAGGTGAATTTTTCTAAAATTTAGCTTTCGTCATATCACCAAGCTACTCAGAAAAAATTAAATTATCCCCTTTGAATGCAGATCAAATGAAAATATTCTGGCCTTGAAGACCTTCATTCCCTCAGCTGCATTTAACTCTTCTAGCCACATTGCTTGATGTTCACCCGTTTGGCCTTGTCCCAGGAGCCAGGCTGGTCTCTGTAACCTGCCCTATGAGTCATTACCATCTTTGCCTCCTTTCCTCTGTTCAAGTGACCTTTCCTTCCTGGAATGCTGTCATTCTCTTCTTTTGCTGTTTCAAGTACTTTCCAAATCAGGATCTAAATTAAGATGTTTGTCCTGCTCTAAGCTGCCTTTGACCAACCCTTGCTAACAATATTCTTTCCTTTTTACTTGCTTCTGTATTCCAATAAAGTCTGAACTACTACTTCTTTTTATACATTGTCTTAGTATTGATCTCATATAATAGCCAGAAGAAAGGCTAAGGTTTATTGAGTGCCTGCTATGTGTGAGGCATTGTTTTATGTTCTTTTCAATGGTTTCATCATGGCTACACATTATAATAATCTGTGAATTTTTGGAAAAAATGCTATGCTAGGGAACCACTCCTAGCCAGCCTGATTTAACCCAATTGATATGGGGCCCTGGCATCTGTATCTTTGAGAAGCAGCCTGGATAATTCTAATGTGCGTTCAGTGTTGAGAGCCACTGGCTAGAGAAATGCACAGTTTGAATTTTTTTGGATTGCATCTCCTTGGAGAGTGTGTCAGGCTTGGCAGAACAAAATTGAATCTGGAGTACTAAGAAATTTACGTTTCATTTTTTTGACCAGCAGATTCAAATTGGTAAGTTAAGAAACATTAAAAAAACAAATTCTTCAAGGAAGGGCTGTATCAAAACATTAAGATCTTTATTTTTCTGTCTCTAAAATACTATTGAGGCAAAAAATGCTGACTTCCCTTGTTTTCTGATGAACAGAAAGGTAAAGGATGAATTCATCTAACTTGCATTACCTGGTGATTGAAGGCAGGGTTTACAGTGGGATCACATAAATGAAGTACTTCCAGATTGTGTGATAAAATAAATCAAGCCTCATTAGCTAATTGATATTTTGTAGGTCTAACTACTGAAGACAGATGTTTGCTATTATTTGGAGTCTTGTTTTTGGGTCCACCCTACTCCAGATAGTCTTTTCAGTTGTGCATTATTTTCAACTCTGAAGTGTAGATTTCTTTTTATTCCCAGTACCCATGATCATTGATCATTAAAACCATTTTTTTGAAATTATTTAATTCCCTGTTATTTTTTCCTAGAGTTTTCTTTTCTTTTTTTGGGGGGGGGATCCTTTGGTTGCCTTAGTAAGATGTTTTAGAACCTTCTCTCGTTTCTCTTCATCATTTTTAATATGTGCTGCCCAGTCTGCACAGCATTGCAGTGGGCTTCAAAAATTTATTTGAAGGTTTTATTAGAGGTCTTTAGTAGTCTTTATTTGAAATATCAGCTTAAGTCAGTTGGTACTGTGGTTTGCATTGATAATAAGAACATTGTTTCACACCATTGTTCTTCATCAGTAAACAGGAATGAAAAGAACAAAAATCAATTTTAAAATTATTGTTTTCTAGAAAACAGAATTTTTGAGAATAATTTCTCTGTAACCAGGCTTGTAACTGTTCTTGGCTGTGGGTACTTAAATCACAGAACCATCTAGTAACTTAAGTTAAAAAAAAAATCAGGCTAGTTCACCATTAAGTTCCCGTCTTAACTAAATATTTAAAATAATTAAAATATATCTGAATCTGTGTCTTCAAATAAGTCAGAACATCTGATTAAGAAGTATGGGAAGTTCATGAAGTCTTCTATGAACGTGATTTTGGTCATTTGGATTCAGACGGGCCCCAGTTTAGTTCCAAAATTTTTAAGTCATTTTGTTTGTAACAGTTTCACACAGAAATTGGAAGTTAGATTCGTTGGTAGGATATGAAATTTAAAGTGTCCTGTTTGAATGTTGTGCTAAAAGAACCTAACATCCTGCTGTAGAACCTGACCCATGTGCATTTTTTTTTCCATAGGAAAGGCTGTTTGTTTTTCTCCCATGGAAATCTTCAGAGAAATGTCCATTTTCCAGGCTCTAGCTCTTATTGAATAATTGGCAGAGTGGCCAGGCATGAAGTTGCTATCCCTCATGGCTAATAACTAATTATTATACTAAAATCTTCATTGTTCCTTTTGCCCTTTTTAAAAAATAATTTGCTGAAAGCAGTTATAATCACATTTCAGATGCATGCCCATTTGAGCTTGAATGTTAGTGAGTCAATGAGACAGCATGTGTTAAATTCGTAGCCAGTCCAGTGCCTGACATATAGTAAGCACTCCTTGAATAATTATCGTTATAAATATCATTCAGTAAACCTACAGTGAATTCTTTCTAACATGATAAATGATAAAGCAACTACATCTAGATTGCATTGATGGAGTTTGAAGTGCATATCATCTGTTATGAAATTGCCTTGTTTTCTGCCTTTTTCAGAGCATTTTCAAAGTAGTTCTTAAGGGCTTACAAAAGTCTTAACACATCTGTCAACTTGTCACTTTGTTTTCATCGATGTTAAATTTCCTCTTTTGCTCATTACTTTCAAAAGTGTGTGGTTTACAAACATTAAGAGTGTAATATATATATTTTAAATGCATTGCCTTGTTTTAAGTGATTATTTCCTAAAGCAATTCAGTATTCCTACAATCATATGCTCAGCTGGATTAGCATTTGCCTTATGTCAAAGTAGAAGCATGTGAGGGAAAAAAAGGAGCACTTAATTGGAATTTCACAGTGATTTCCACTTAAACCAGCTTAAACAAGGTGTATTTATGTATAGTAATCAGGAATTGACTAATCGCCTGTGTAAATATGTGTGTCAAAGGGTGATTTAAACGGTGAAGAAATTCTGCACAATAGAACTTCAAGCCTGGTCATGTCACAAAATGTGAAAGCCAGTTTTTAAACCCATACTAGAGTTGTTACTGTAGATTTTGATTATATTTTTTGTAATTACAGATTTGATATTGTCATTTTGATTACAGCCTTCATATATTAAGATAGGGTAATATGTAGCAATATAACAAACTGTTCAGTTAAAACTTTTTTTGGTTAAACTCAATGTTAAGATCAGACATCTCCAAATGATATTTATCACAAATGAATTTACTTGATCACTTGTCTCAGATAAACCATCCATTTTAAAAATCTTTCATTTTTCCACCCTTAAGGCCATAGAGTTAGGCTGAGAAATATTTTGGTTAGAATAGGAAAAATTGTAATATTTGATACCCATATCAAATTTTTTTTTTGGAGACAGAGTCTCACTGTTTCCCAGGCTATAGAGTGCCGTGGTGTCAGCTCGCAGCAACCTCAAACTCCTGGGCTCAAGCAGTCCTTCTACCTCAGCCTCCAGAGTAGGTGGGGTTACAGGCAGGAGCTGCTGTGCCTGGCTCTAGCCTGAATTTTATATTAATCATTTCCTTGAGGTCATTTTATATGTATCCCTAAAACAATTTATTATTTCATTTCATTTTGCCTGCTGTTGAACTTTATATAAATGGAATCATATTCCATTTACATCATATTATAAATGTTCTTGTGGCTTTGGTTCTCATTGTAGTTTCAAGATTTCTTGATGTTGATGTGTGTCAATATAGTTCATTAATTTTCACTGCTGTGAAATATTCCATTCTAAGAGTATCCCTTT